>PVIY010006080.1:0-12234 GCA_004026745.1 Myrmecophaga tridactyla
TCTTTCTTTCTTTCTTTCTTTCTTTCTTTCTTTCTTTCTTTCTTTCTTTCTTTCTTTCTTTCTTCCTTTCTTTCATTTTCCTGTAATGCTAAACAAAAAATATTTTCTTGAACTTTCTGAATAGATAGTATATGTCATGGTTGAAAACTAAAAAATATATTCTAAAAGTCATTGACGAGTCTTCCTGATATCTTTATCTGCCCAGTTTCCCTCCATTACCCCTCTTTTCCCCATTATTTTTTGGTTTATCTTGTATTATGATAACTTGTATATACATCTAGAGTTTCTGTATGCATAGACAAGAAATCAAAAAAGTATTTTTCTATTTTCTGCCCCCTTGACACAATGATATACGCCATAATACTGCTTATACCTTATCTTTTCTCACCTAACAATATATCTTAGAGAACTTTATCATTACAAAGAACGTCCTTGTTTTTATTTTTCATTTGTATTTTTTTTTAGGAGAGAGCGTGAACTCAGTCCCCCACTACCACATGTTATGTAGTGGAGTTTCCCGCATATGGCGAAATTGCGGGGTCAGCACATCTGGCGTGCAATGGAGAAGCCTCGGCCTGGGAAAACCACCTGTGTGATCGTGGTATCTCCCCTGCCAGGTAAGTATGCATCTTTATTTTTAAATCGTGTCCTTTGACATAGGACATGATTATACCATGATTGATTTTTTAAAATAGTCTCCTATCGGGGGTATAAATCTGATAGCCTTTTGATTGTTTCCAAAATTTTGTTATTGCAAATGATGTTGCAGTGAAAAACCTTGTACCCACGTTATTTTGCATACAGACAAGTATCCCTGGAGGATAAATTCTTAGAAGTGCAACCGCTATGTCAAAGGGTATATGCTTTGCTTGATTTGGCAAATTGCCCTCCATGAGTGATGTACTGATTTATACTGCAGCAAAGAATATGTAAGAGTGCCCACCCACCCCGGAACATTATCAACAGGATGTGTTATCACATTTTTTGGAAATTTGCTAATCTGATGGGTGAAGGGTATCTCAGTGTGGTTTAAAAAATCTTCTTTCTTGAACTGTAATTTTCATATGATAAAATGGATATTAATTGTACAGGTCAGAGTTTTGGCAAATGTGTACGTCCATATAACCAACTCCCCAGTCATGATATAGAACATTTCCACCACTCCAGAAGGCCCTGCTGTGCGCCTTTCCAATCAACACCCCTATCCTGTCTCAGGAAATCATTGCTTTGACGATCTATCAGTGCAGATTAGTTTTGCCTGTTCCAGAATTTCATATAAATGGAATCACACAGAATGTACTCTGTTATGGCTGACTTCTCTAACTCAGAGTGTTTTTGAGATTCATCCATGATGTCGCATGTGTCAGTAGTTGATTCCTTTTTATTGCAGAGTAAAAACAGGAGTATTCCACTGCGTGAATATACCCCACTTTTGTTTTGTTTTGTTTTTCATTCACACGTTGAGGGACATTCGGGCTGTGCATTGGTTCCCTAGGGCTGCCATAACAAAGTACCACAAACTTGGCTTAAAACAAAGGAAATGAATTGTCCTACAGGTGGAGAGGCTACAAGTCTGAAATCATGGTAGAAGTCTGGGATCAGCAGGGCCTGTTCCTTCTGACACCTATAGGGAAGAATCCTTCCTTGCCTCTTCCTACCTTCTCATGGTTTGTTGGCAATCCTCAGCCTGTAGCTGCTGTGCTTCGGTCTCTGGCTCTGTAGTCGCGTGGCCTTCATCTCTTTGTGTCTGTCTGTCTCTGTGTTCAAAATTCCCTCTTCTGTCACCCCCAGAGAACCTCTTTTGTTGCTCAGATGTGGCCTCTCTCTCTAAGGCAACTCTGCAGGTGAATTCATTCCCCTTCTTCCTGAATGGGACATGACTCCCAGGGGTGTGAGTTTCGCTGGCAATGGGGACAGAACTCCTGGCATAAGCTGGAACCCAGCACCAAGGTACTGAGAAAAACTTCTTGACCAAAAGGGAGAAGAGAGAAATGAGACAAAATAAAGTTTCGGTGGCTGAGAGATTTCAAGCAGAGTTGAGAGGTTATCCTGGAGGTTATTCCTATGCATTATATGGATATCTCTTTTTAGTTTATGGTGTACTGGCGTGGCTGGAGGGAAGTACCTGAAACCATTGAACTGTGTTCTAGTAGCCTTGATTCTTGAAGACGATTGGATATGATATTGCTTTTATCATGTGACTGTGTGATTGTGTCTGGTGCTCCTTTTATCCAGGGTATGGAAAGATAAATTAAAAAAAAAAGGATAAAATAAATAAATAAGAGGACGGTAAGGGGTAAAATAAATTGAGTAGATGGAAATACTAGTGATAATGAGAAAGAGGGGTAAGGGGTATGGGATGTGCGAGTTTTTTCTTTCTCGTTTTGATTTCTTTTTCTGGAGTGAGGCAAATGTTCTAAAAAACTATCATGGTAATGAATACACAATTATGGTGATTATATTGTGAGCCACTGATTGTACACCATGTATGGAATGTATGTTTGTGAAGATTAGTCAATAAAAGTATTTTTTTTTTTAAATTCCCTCTTCTTATAAGGTCACCAGTCCTATTCGATTAGGGCCTGAACTAATCACATCTTCGCAGATCCTATTTTCAAATAAGTTCACATTCATGGGATGGGAGTTAAGCCTGAAACACGTTTTGCGGGGACATATTTTAACCCCTAACAAGTTGTTTTCAGTTTGGGACTATTATGAATAAAGCAGCTAGGAGTATTCATGTACTTAGCAATTTGTATTAATCTGTTTTCACTTCTAGAAGTGGAGTTTCTGAGTAGCATGGAGAAAAGTACGTTTATGTTTGTAATAAACCACCAACTGCTTTCCAAAGTGGTTGAACCATTTTACACTCCTACAAGCAAAGTATAAATGCTCCAATAACTCTACATCCTCATAGCACTTGGTATTGTCATTAAAAAAAATTAGTCATGCTATTGTGTGTATAGTGGTATCTAATTATAGGTTTAATTTACACTTCCATGATAATTAATGATGTCGAGCATGTTTTCCTGTGCTTAATGGCCATTTTTGATCTTTTATGAAACATCTTTTCAAATACTTTCCCCAATTTTTATTGAGTTGTGTTTTTTAGTGTTGATTTGTGAGAGCTCTTTATATATTTCTCAGTGAGATTTGAATTTGTAGTCTTTTATTATGTGTGAGGTTGAACATCTTTTTCCATGCCTAGGAACCACTCTGCTTCCTTTTCTGTGAAGTGTCTATTAATAGCCTTTGCCCATTTTTTAATTGAGTTGTTAGTCTTTGTCTTATTTGATTTCTAGGAGTTATTTATATATTAGGAGGATTGACCCTTTGTCTGAAATAAGACTTGCCATTTTTTCTTCCAGTTTGTTGTTCACCTTTGACTTAGTTTATGATGTTCTTTGCCATGCATAAGATTTTGGCTTTTAGGTATTTGAATTTATCAATCTTTTCTTCTATGACTTCTGGATTCTGACTCATAGTTAGAAGAATGATCATCAAGCTTACAAAGGAAGGCTACCATGCTTTCCTTGATTGTGTCTTCTCTTGTGTCTTAGCCCAGGTTACTAGAGAATATAGAGCATGAGACAAACCTATAAAATGTTTTATTGTGTGTGTGTTTTATTTTTTATTAAAAATGTTTTTTTCCCATTACCTCCTCCTTCCCCTTTCCTTCCTCCCTTGGTAACTTCGAATTTACTTTCTAGCTCTGCAAATTTGAAATTTCTAGTTATCTCTGTCACAATATTTGTCCTTATGTGCCTTGCTTATTTCACTGAGCATAATTGTTTTCAAGGTTCTTCGTGTTGCAGCATATCTCAAAACTTCATTCTTTCTTAGAGTCGAACAATATTCCATTGTGTGAATGTGTGAATGTACCACATTTTGTTTATCCATTCATTGTTTCAGCCTTTGGTCTATTCTATAAACATTGGTGTAGAAGGGTGTTTTTAAGGCCCTGTTTCCACTTTCTTTGGGTATAAAACTAGAAGTAGAATTGCTGGGTCTTATGGTAATTCTATAATTAACTTTCTTTTTTAGAGAAATTGTGGTTTATAGGACAATCATATGTAAAATACAGAATTCCCATGTATTACCCTATTATTAACACTTTGCATTGCTGTGCTACATTTGTTACAATTGATGAAAGCACATCTTTATATTGCACTATTAACTACAGTCCATGGTTTAACTTAGGATTCACTGTTTGTGTTGTGCAGTTCTATGGAACTCTTAAAAATTTATATTCTAGTAATATATATACAACCTATTTGACTTTTTGAGGAACTGCCATATTGCTTTCCACAATGACTGCAGTATTTTACATTCCCACCAACAATTGTCTAAAGTTCCAATTTCTCTTCATCCTGTTTGCCCTTTTTTTTTTTTTTTTCAATAACTGCATTTTTAAAATGCTTTACTGGGAAATGCAATTTCACGGCAGCAAGAGGGAGGATAAAAGGAGTATGAAGAGGGGGAGGCAGGAAGGCAAATTTAAGGCAGCACATTACCAAGCTGGCCACAACTTCAGGAGAAACATAGCAGATGTCTCCAAACTGGCGTTGCTTTAGACAAGCCCCTCGGGGCAGAAAGCCAGAGGCATTCCCCAGTGGCTCCTTCTGTCTTTGTTTCTCCTCGGTCCAGGCTCTGCACTCCTGGGTTGTATTATTTGGCCTCTCTGGAAGTCAAATCTCACATCCACAAGTAGAGTGCTTAGGCTAAATCTGGAAGAGCAGGAGTGAGCCAGAGACTCCTTGGGTTTGCTTGGGTTTGTGCTGGTCAGAGTGCAGTGTTTCCTGCTATTCTGGCCACTGGGGAGTCAATGCCAGGGTCTGGCTTTTACCCCGAGACTGAGATGGTGGCTGTGCTAGGCAGCAAGGCTGTAGCAAAGCTCTCTATGAGCACGTGGCCCAGGCAGGGCCAAGTGGGTGAACTGGGTCCAGTACAAATAGTTGTATCCATCCTTCCTCCCTCCGTCCCTTCCTTCCTTCCTTCTTTCTTTTCTCAACATTTAAATATTTAATCTATTTGGAATTTTTCTTGATGTGTGGCCATGAGGCTGCTGCTCCTGTGGGCCTTCTCTCTGTCTTCTCTGCTCCAGGCCGCATGTCATGGTGGGTTGAATCAGAGGGAACCCTATGGCTGAAGGTCATATACAGTCTTTGACTTCATGTATTTAAGAAATGAAATCACCCTCTGTGCCACACCTACTGCCAGAGTGAAGACCATTCTCAGCAGCCAGCGACATTCCAGAAAATGTGGACATCTCGCTGAAGCGATGTACAGCTATAAGGGCCCCAAGGAACCCTGCGAAGGGACTTCAGTCATATGCAGGCAGAGCTCAGTCTACTTGGGAAGAAAAAGAAGAGGCTTTGGGTTGACAAATGGTGGGGAATAGAAAGGAGCTGGCTGCAGTGCGCAGTCTCTGTGGTCACGTACAGAACGTGAGCAGGGAGTCACCTGGGGCTTCCCTTACAGGCTGAGCTCTTTGTGTGCTCCCTCCCCATTGATGCTGTTATTCAGGACACTGGGTTCAAATCTGAAATCTGGAATTCTTGGGTGAAAAACACATCTGCAGATGAGGCCAGGTGTGGCCTGTTCAGTATCTCAAGCCCAGAAAGATGAGTTAATTCTTGGAGGAAATGACATTGAGCTTGTATCAAATTCAGCTGCTTTGATTCAGCAAGTCACAACAGTTTAAAACAAGGATGTAAGAAAAATTTTAGATGCTATCTATGTGTCTGAGAAAGGAACAGTTCAGCAGGCCGATGAATAAGTTCTAAGGAGTTGTATAGCAATGGAAACAACAAAATACCAGACCTACTTGATTTTAAAGATGCAATAAAGTTCATTTGTTAATTTGGAAAAAAAAGAAAGAAAGGAAGAAATGAAATCAAAATTTCTTTCTGTAGTCGCCTTACACCCATTTTTGAGTCAGTTTTGTACTGCCCTGTCTTTTCCCCTGTTTACCCCTCATTAAAGCATTTTAAAGATATTTTGAGGAATAGTTATCTCTGCAGATGATTTTGTGCTTCAAAGAAAGGTTGAAGCAGTCTTGTTTGGGAAGGAGGCAGCAGGAATCCAAGAGAGACGGTGGGGGAGGGAGAGTGAAGACTTTGGGAATCCTCTGGGCTTGCTCGTGTCAGTGTTTTAGAATGAGTGTATTCCTTGCTGCATTCCCACTCCTCTCACACTGCACGTCCCCAGTACATCCCCGCTTCCCGGCCCATGCAGAGCCGTGGACCCCAGGCCAGGCCTGGAGAAGACCGACTGCACTCTATAAGTTCTCCTTAGCCTTTCATGTGTTGAGCTGCTGGAGTGACAGTCTGACCCCAGTGGCCCAACTGTGCTAGGCACAGCCTTATTTTCCTCCTTTTTCCTTTCTCTTGGGTTTGGAGAGGCTTTATGGATGGGAGGAAATAAAGGTTACATGTTCCCGAATTTGGGGGTTGCTTGTGAGCACCCTTGTTCCAGCCACATTGGTTCAGGGTCTAATCAAATATCTCTGTTAAAGGAGATGAGCCTCCTATGCTGTGCCCTAGGATATCAAACAAACACACCTGCCTCTTCAAATATTTCCCAAATAAGGAAGTATTTCGGTCAGGTTACCTGTGGCTGCAAGGAATAAAAAACACAGCTCAACTCACTTAAACAATAAAGACATTTATTGTCCTGCATACTCAAGTCCTGAGGTAGGGCAGGTGGCAGGGTAGACATGGTCCAGGCAGGGTGGATATAGTCCAGAATCTCTGGCAGTTTCCCCATCCGCCTCCCACTCAGGCCTTCCCTGGGTGCTGGCTTCATCTTCAGGCTGGCACAAGATGGTAGCCCAAGTTCAGCCTGACATTAAAAGAGGAGAGTCCTCAAAGGAGAAAGGGAGGTGAACTTCCTAGAAGCCACACACATCGCATTGGTTTGAATTAGGTCACAAGTCTTTTCCTGAACCACTTACTTTAAGGGGTGGGAGTCCCCTGAGACCTGTCACACCTACTCCCAGAGCTGGTGGTATAACTTTCCCTGAAGCACATGGGCTGCATGGGGTAAGCATGATGCCTGAAAATAAACTGGGCTGTGTCAGGAGGGAGAAAGGGGGAATGAATACTGGCTAAGCAATCAGCAGTGTCCATCAGAGATGAATTCCAGATTCTTACTTGGTTACACTTATCTGAGTCTGTTGTTGAAATTGGACTTGAATGATGTGAAGAACTCGAATACACAGGAAAGGAGGTGGAGAAGGGACATGCTGTGTGGATATGTAAGAATCCCTTAATAAATCTTCAGCTCTCTGTGGTAGAGTGGGTGATCTGACCTGTGGAAATGATGATCTGACCTCTGGACAAGCATGTATCATCTGGTTATTCCGACTTGGTGAAAATGGGCAGTGGGACTAATGAAGATCATTAGTGTTCTTTCATATTTACCCAATGGCCTACTTGATTTAATTTCTCAAGTAGATTTTCCTACCAAGAAGCCGCTATTCAGACAGGCCAAAGTCAGTCCTCTGATCTTCTTGTTAATTAAATATTAAATGTTATATTTCTCATTCTAAATAAATAATTCTGGCTCCTAGAGCAATTTCTTTGGAATTTTGATTAAATCAATTAGCCAAGGCCTGATCACCCCTGATGGATTGAGGACATTTGGGCCTCCTGATCTGAAAAACCAGACCAAGGAGATACCATATGTTTAAATACCTAGATAAGTATAAATATGTGATATTAGCAATGTCATGATGCTGAGTTCAAGGTGACTATGACAGTTATAAAAAGCTGGGCAGACCCATCCTAAAAACTATTTCCTCTTTTCAACCTGACTGCACAGTCTTGATTAGCTAAGGTGGCATTTGATAAATCAACAAACAACAAGATCATCCAGGGAGCATTTGAACATTTTCTAGATGCACTTTTCAAAAGGGTGGTGTGGGAGCTCCAGTAACCTACATGCCATGTGAGTGTCCTATGGCCTGGATCTATTGGAATTAGCTTAGCTGCCTTATGAGGGCAACCATGAGTGTAGAAAAGCTTTAGTTCTCAATATCTTCTTTAATTAATGTCAATGAGCACTTACTAATTGCTGCCTATATGAACACCATGAGGAGATATGAAAACCATATCAGAACTTCTGGGCTTGCCAGAAAAACCAAACTAATTGTCTTGTAAATAGAAATCTTAGCAGCGGTGTAGCAAGGTTGTTCTCACTTTAGACATAGCTAGATCCAGTTGCTCAGACACGTTTTTCTGGGCCTCTCTCTCTTCCCATCTGGCCTAGCTGGTCCCTGCATTATTTGCAAGCAGGCACTGGCTGCTGGCAGTCCTAGACTCCTATCCTCTTGGCTTGACAACTACGGATAAAGGAGAATGAGTCTCTTCCAATGTTCATAAATCAATCCCATGGAGGCTATGATTGGTCCTGAATGTGTCCCTTCATAAACCAATCACTATACAGGAGGTTAAGGGTAAAATGACTGGCCCATTCTAATGGCCCAAATGGGATTATGGTAGAGGATGTGCACCGCTGCCATTATCATCCAAAGCCATTTTGGGTCACTGTGTAGTTGCTTGCAGAGGATGTCAAGCTAGGGGTGTGGGAGCCAGACAGACATGGCCCCTTGCACTCCAAGTGTTATAAGCTCTCTCTTTGGCTGGGGGAAAAACTGATAAGGGTCTGGCTCCACTTCCCAATCATTAAGGGGCCTATTGGGAAGTGGTGGGGGTGGGGGGAGATGTTTGAGAAGAGCTAAGAGAAATGGGATTTCTCTAACAACTTTGTATCTGTTCTAAGGGAGAGTAAAACATACATGTATACTGTCTGATCGTATGAATGATGGCTCAGTACCAACCCATGAGGGTTGCCTGTGTCCCAGTGAAGGCCATCTCACCTTATCTGCATCAACATATTAGGGTCATCTAGTTTGCATATTCACAAAACCCACAACCATCTGGGTGGGGGTGACAGAGCCAGTATGTACAGGCATCAAATCTAGGATCCATGTAATTGAGTTTGCTATTTTGCAGGTAATCTATTACAGCAATACCCCCAGGGACACCAATCATGAAAAGAGAGGTCCTTATGACAACATATTGTAATGGAGAACTTAGGATTTAAAGGATGATTATGGTTGCTGAATTATTATATAGATATTCCTTTTTGTTTTCTAGTATATGGGAACAGAGGGAATTACCTGAAAATTTTTAACTGTAATCCAATCGCCTTGATTTCTGATAATGATTGTATAGCCTCTATCTTGTGCCCTTGTGATTGTAAAAACCTTGGGACTGACCTTTACTTATACCCATTGTTTGACTTTGGAGTCTTTGATCACTAAAGACAGACCCTAAAGTTTACTAATGAAGGACATTGGTTCAGTTGGAACTAACCCATCCCAATTCCAAAGTTGTCTTGAGAACCAAAACTGGATCTAACTAAAATGGGCCAGCCTGACATGCACAGTAGCTTAGATTTTAACTTACAAGTGACCTATACCTCATTATATATTAAAAATCATGCCCATCATCATATTAAGGCTGCCATTTCTTCATACGTTCTGTGACTAAGCATATAATTCATCTGCTCAATAATTAGATCACCTCTAACTGTATCATCTGGAGCCAGTGTGCTCATTATCTTAAATTGCCCATCTTCTGATACTGTAAAACTGTCAGAATCACTGTGTTACATTTTGGACTGAGAGGCCATTTGATCTCCCGCTTTGCACATAGCAATAAACTCTTTCTTTGAAACCCTGGTGTCTCAGGAATTAGTTATTGTGTATTGGCCAGAAAATCCACAACCTTTGTCTGGTAACAACTTGGTGACCCAGATGGGATGCAGCCTGAGGCTCTGGAGCTCTGATAGGACAGGTAAGTGTGGTAACTGAGATTTTTGTGGCCTCTGGCTGTCTGGAGGCTGAGCAATTGGGTTTTCCGTGTTCTGCCAGCACTCTAGACCCTAAAGCATCAAAGAAAGAAGATACTTTTAGTTCCAAGTCCAGACATCTGACGGGGTGAGTGGGTCATCAAGGAATTAACATAGATTGGGAAGTTAGTGCAGTGGTTTGAGTCCCATAAGCCTAGGCTTGAAGACCTGGGTCTTGCTTCCAGAACAATCCACCTGGCTCTGGCCTCTACACCTTTCTGGTTTTGGGTACCATTCCATAGGGGGTTTGAGACCCTGACCTGAACTTGTCTGTTAAGTACACCTCTGGAAAATAAGTAATCCAACAGTTAATTGGTGTTCAATGAAATTAAGTATGCCTGTTTAAATCTTAACCGGTGTGCTACCTAGGTATAGTAAGTGGTTTTTATTTTAAATATTTTTATTGAGATATCTTCACGCACCATACAGTTCATCCAAAGTATACAATCATGGCTCACAATATCATCACATAGCTGTGTTCATCACTATGATCATTTTTAGAACACTTGCATCATTCCAGAAAAAGAAATAAAGAGAAAAAAAGAAAGAGAAAACCTATACATCCCATACCCCTTACCCTTCTGTCTCAGTGACCATTAGTATTGCAATCTACCCTTTTTTTTTTACCCCTTATCCCCACCCCCCATTATTTATTTATTTATTTATTTTGTCCTTATTTCTTTACTCATCTGTCCATACTCTGGATAAAAGAAGCTTCAGCCACAAGGTTTTCACAGTCACACAGTCACAGTGTAAAAGCTATATAGTTATACAATCGTCTTCAAGAATCAAGGCTACTGGAATACAGTACAACAGTTTCGGGGACTTCCCTCCAGCCACTCCAATACAGTAAGAAGGGATATCTATATAATGCATGAGAATAACCTCCAGAATAAACTCTCAACTCTATTTGAAATCTCTGAGCCACTGAAACTTTGTCTCATCTCTCTTTTCTTACTTGTTGTACAAAAGGTAGCATGATACTTGTGGCCACTTAATTTATATGTTCGGATGCATGGACAACACAGACTCCGGTGATATAAAAACAGATTGTAATAAGAAAGTAGTTAAAAGAGCTTTCAAAAATAAGGCATAGTTACATCACCAAATAAAATGGCACCAATACCTGTAGAGACGTGCTGGGAAGTCTCAGAAGCAGCATTCCAAGTCTCCTTAGTAAAAATCCACAGCAATCTAGGAGATAGCATTCAGAGTCTTCTTAGGAAAAATCCACAGCAGGGCATTCTTCTCCTGGATAAGATTCTGATGAAGTGCTCTCTCTTTCTCATAAGATTCTCCTCTCTATTTCTTCTTCCTCTCTCTTCTTCCACTCCTCTAACTGCTTGCATGCAGTTTTTATGATATCTTTGCACAATCATGGCCAAATTCCAATTAGTTTACATGACTGGGCCCAGTTTGGTCCTCTGGAAACGGGCTAGGGACTGAGAGGAGCTTCCTGGGACCCAGATATCTTTATCAAGTTACACTTCTGTGGTAGTTGAATTCAGTTGTCAACTTGGCCAGGTGAAGGTACCTAGTTCTGTTGCTGTGGACATGAGCCAATGGTACATGAACCTCATCTGTTGCTCATTACATCTGCAGTTGACTAAGAGGTGTGCCTGCTGTAATGAATGATGTTTGATTTAATTGGCTGGTGCTTAAATGAGAGAGCACAGCCCAAGCAGCTCAGCATACCTTATCTCAGCACTCGCAGCTCAGCCCAGGCTTTTGGAGATGCAGAAAGGAATCACCCTGGGGAAAGTTGTTGGAACCCAGAGGCCTGGAGAGAAGGCCAGCAGAGACCATCCTGTACCTTCCCACATAAGAAAGAACCTCAGTTGAAAATTAGCTGCCTTTCCTCTGAAGAACTAACAAAATAAATCCCCTTTTATTAAAAGCCAATCCGTCTCTGGTGTGTTGCATTCCACCAGCTAGCAAACTAGAACACCTTCCTTCTAGGAGGATAGCCAGTCCTTCCAGCTGGAGTGCCCGTTTCAACTGTTTCTTACCAAGGTCATACAATGGCAACATCAGTTGAGCAGAACAGACTCTACAAATCTGTCTTCCCCTTACACTCCTCTTGGTCAAGAAGGCTTTCTCCATCCCATAATGTTGGGTCCCAGCTCATCCCCAAGAGTCATGTTCCATGTTGCCAGGGAGATTTACACCCCTGGGAGTCATGTCCCACATAGTGGGGAGAGCAATCAGTTCACCTGCTGAGTGGGCTTAGAGAGAGAGAGGCCACATCTGAGCAACAAGAGGTTCTCTGGGAGTGACACTTGGGCATAATTATTAAGTAGTCTTAGCTTCTCCTTT
>PVIY010006080.1:12334-90085 GCA_004026745.1 Myrmecophaga tridactyla
CTTATATAGGCTGGGAGCATGCAGGGACACGTGTCGGGCTGGGATTGGTCACCGCTGTTTGTAGGATGGAGGGCAGATTTCTGGGATTGGTCACCGTTGTTGCTAGGGTGGAGGGCAGATTGCTGGGATTGGTCACCGTTGTTGCTAGGGCGGAGGGCAGATTTAAGGTCAGCCGCTTTGTGTTGCCTTGCATCAGCCATGGCAGCCATGTTGGCGATATTTTATGGCTTCTCAAACACTTTACCCTGTATTCTGATTTACCATAGTATTAACCAAATCAGTTTCATTCATATCTCTAATTGAAGTCTGATCACTGTAACTTTTTCCCTCATTTATTATCTTTTAAAATTGATATATATTATATATTCACATAATGTATAATCATCCAAAGTATACAATCAGTGGTTCACAATATCATCATATAACTGTGCATTTATCATCACAATCAACTTTTTTTCTTTTTTGTGAAAAATAACATATATACAAAAAAGCAATACATTTCAAAGCACAGTGCAATTATTTGTAGAACAGATTTCAGAGTTTGGCATGGGTTGCAATTCCACAATTTTAGGTTTTTACTTCTAGCTGCTCGAAGATACAGGAGACTAAAAGAAACATCAATATGATTCAGCAATCATACTCATTTGTTAAGTTCTACCTTCTCTGTGTAACTCCACCATCACTTTTGATCTTTCTCTCACTCTTTAGGGGATATTTGGGCTATGCCCACTCTAGCTTTCTCATGTTGTAAGGGGCTGTTGATAATATGGAATAGGGGGATGGAACTAGTTGATGTTCTGGAGAGGTTGGTTCTTCTGAATTTCAGGACAAATATGTTCCAGGAATCCATCTGGAGGTTGTAGGCTTCTGGAAAGTTAGCCTAGTGCATAGAACCTTTGTAGAATCTTACATATTGCTCTAGGTATTCTTTAGAATTGGCTGGAATGGTTTTGGTTGGGGTTTCACAAGCTATGATAGGTAGCAATATCTAACTGAGACTTACATAAGAGTGACATTTAGAGTATCTTTTAGACTCTATTTGAACTCTCTCAACCAATGGTGCCTTATTAGTTACACTTCTTTTCCCCCTTTTGGTCAGAATGGAATTGTTGATCCCATGGTGGCAGGGCCAGGGTCATTCCTGGGAGTCATTGCCCACATCACCAGGGAGACTTTCACCCCCGGATGTCATGTCCCACATGGGGGGAGGGTAATGATTTCACTTGCAGAGTTGGGCTTAGAGAGAGGTGGACCACATCTGAGCAACAAAAGAGGTCCTCTGGAGGTGACTTTTAGGCATACCTATATGTAGGCTAAGCTTCTCCACCACATACATAAACTTCACAAGAGCAAGCCTCAAGGTCAAGGCCTCAGCCTATTGAGTTGGGTGTCCCTAATGTTTGACACAGTATCAGGGGTTTCCCCAGTGGCAAAGTTTAATAGTTCCATATTTTTTCTATCCTTCAAGGGACCTTGTCAATACTTTTGAGTATCTGTTTAATATACAGGCATTACATTAAACTGGAATAGTAAGTGTTCAATGTTAATCTATATGTTACTTAGATGTATAAGTTTTTAATGCCTGTTTAATTGTTAATTGGTGTGTTTGGTCTAGTTATTAATGGGTGTATTTAAATATTTACTAAGTGTTAAGTGTCTTTAACTTCGATAGTTGGTATCTGTTCTAGTTTGCAAGCTGCTGGAATGCGATATACCGAAACAGAATGACTTTTACAAGGGGGAATTTATTAAGTTGCAAGTTTACAGATCTAAGGCCATGGAAATGTCAAAATTAAGGCAAATGTATAAAAATGCCCAAATCAAGGCACCAAGAAGATGTTACCTTCATTCAAGAAAGACTGATGAAGTTCAGGGTTTCTCTCTCAACTGGAAAGCACATGGTGAATATGGTGATGTCTGCTAACTTTCTTTCCAGGCTCCTTGTTTCATGAAGCTCCCCTGGGGATGTTTTCCTTTTTCATATTCAAAGGTCTCTGGCTGTGTGGGCTGTCGTGGCTCTAAAACTTTTTCCAAAATGTTTCCTCTTTTAAAGGATTCCAGTGAACTAACAAGACCCACCTGGAATGGGTAGAGTCACATCTCCCTCTAATCAAACCCCAAATTGGGCGTACCACATCTTTGTGGAGATGATCTAATCAAGTTTCCAACCTGCAGTGCTGAATAGGGATTAAAAGAAATGGCCGCTTCCACAAGGTGGATCGGGAGTAAAACATGACTTTTCTAGGGTACATAATCCTTTCAAACTGGCACAGTATCTTACTACATTTGTATTGCTCAAGTGTTTCTAATTGGTTACTCATTAAGGATATTCTTTAAAATGGGAAACTTTGGGCTGTATTAAAAAAAATAGTTTAATTATGAGTCTATGAGAAAAAGTTTGTATTTGTCACTCATTCTGTTCTCAATATGGTTTAGAATCAGGGAAGAAATGGCCTGAGAATGGCTATAAAATTGTTATGCAAAAGGGCAGAAATGGGATAAGATAATATATATGTCCCTTTCAAAAGTATTTCTGTGTTGCTGTTTCTTGTGACTTTCTGTTTGTGTCTGTCTGCCTGTTCAATGTATATTCTCATACCTCTGGATGGTAATAGCAAATTATCAAAAATTATTAAAGAGCTCTATTCAAATGGCTTAAAGATAAATAAACATCTATATATGTATAAATTAATACTCTAGGAGTCCCAGAGGGGTAAATAAAAGAAAAAACCCTCTGAGCATCAGGATTCAAAGCCTTTGTTTTTGTAATTACTATAAACAACCTGGGCATTAGAAAGAAAACACCCCTGGAATTTCCCTTAGACAGCAGAAGGATGCCAGAGTGTTGCCTCTGGAATAGGTAAAGACCTTTTCCAATTGTCTAGGTCACAGCTTTAAGTGAAATAGATCTGATAATTGGAAATAATTAAAAGAAGGGCCTAGAAACTCTCAAATCCCACTGTCCTCACCTAAAACTTTAAAATCCAAGTTCAACAGGCCAGGCCTCATTCTTTTCAGTCTCACCTATTCCTGGCCACAGGGCCTAACCACCTAAAGCAGCCATGGTGTAAGGGCTGGGTGCAGAAAGATGGAGAAGGTGTGGTTTAAATGATTTTTTTACTGAGTCTGGAGATTAAAAATGGTAGGCATAGAAAAAATGCTTCAGAATAGGCCATGTTTGTCAAAACTATTTTTTTTCCAGTAATACGTTTGCAATGGTTACCACAGTAAACAAATTGTTATTAAAATATTGATAGCCTTGGGATAGGAATAACTGAGTAAGATCTAATTGCAGAATTTCAATAAGTAAAATGAACGTTCCTTGAGGAATATGGAAAAGTTTTCCTGGATATAGGATTAGGGCAAATTAAACAATTGCAGTATATTTTCCAGAGCTTAATAGTCAATGTACTTTTAAGAATGTTTGTAATTTTAGGATATTATGAAAACAAAGAGATTTTTTAACCTCCAATAGAAGGAATAAAAAAGCAAATACAGCTGCAAAAAAATTGTAATGACAAAGTCTAATCTGATTCCTGTTTTTATGATTAATTTTTGAATCAAGCAAATGCAGTTTTATTCTGTTTAGATATGTTCTTCCTAAATTTATACAAGCTTACTGATAAAATAAGCTAATATTATTAGTACGTTCTCAAAATTTCTCTTAAAAATAGCCTAACTAGGCAGATTGAATAAACTGAGCAATGTACCTGGAAATGATGACACATATAAAATATAATAAAAACAAAGATATGCTGTTGTTTCAAATATGTCTATTTAAGAAATTAGTTAAGTTTAGTAAGAAACATAAATTTTTGTAGCCTTGCTTATCTGGATTTCAAAGAGTTTGGCTTTTAATTGCTTTGCCATTTGGTACTATAATATGTGAAAGAATTTGAATGTGTAGTAGCTTTGTTAATGTCAATTAGTATATTTTCACTAGTAAGTGCTATAATGAATGGAAAAGACATCACTCTTAGTTTCAAAGACTTTATACTCTAGTTAGAATATACATGTACTAGGGCATAGTGTAAGACAGTAGAAATAAAAGAATAAAAATTCTGGAAGAATTTTAAAAAGCAGACAGATAAAGAATGACCTAAGAAGACCTCATAGAAGAGATGACACTTGTAAGACCCTTAAATAAGAAAGTAGCATTTGAATAAAGAGAGTTCTGAACTGTTTTTCAAAAGCCATAATTTAATTTTGTGAACTAACATATTCCTGGCATTATTTAGTACTTAGGAATAATGTTGAGAAAAACTGGCGTCTTTCCCTGGAGATAAATCCCTTAATTTTTGAAGAGCTGATTATTCTCTCAACTTGGGCTCTTCTGACCTTTCTGGGAGGTTTTTGGGGGTTTTTTTGGTGCATGGTCTGGGAAGCAAACCCAGGTCTCCCGCATGGAAGGTGAGCATTCTACCACTAAACCACCTGCACACCCCTTCTTCTGACCTTCGAAGGTACTGCTGGATTGGACTAAAGGACTTTAGTAAACTAATCATTCATGTGTTGTGAGTATAAAATATATAAATCCCTGGCTGTGTTCCAAGTCCAAGCATAAATTTCTTCCTTCTTCCATTATTTTGTAGTATCTCTGTCTTTTCTCCCCTTCGTGAATACTGTTATCAGAAGGTAGTATGCATGTTCAAAGAGCTTTGTAAATTTGTTATCAAATTTCTAATTGTATGCAGTTTGGAAAAATAAAGACTATACGTGGGATGGAGAGTATTTTTATTATTTTCCATACTAAGATGATCATATTCTCTGATTAAAGTGAATTTTGTTTGTTGTAGAAGGTTTGAGAAAGGAATTTTGTTTGCTGCAATCATTGCTGACTACAAGCACTGAATGGATATGGAAAGTTGTAGAATGTTTATAACAGCAATTTCTGTCTGTCATAGTCAATGCTGACCCAAAATTTGATAAGCCTGTTTAAATTTTTTTTAAAAAGAGGCTTTTGTGTCAAACCATGTATTCATACAAAACTGAAGTTTAGTTTTCTCTCTGTTAAAATAATGAGAATTGTTAGTCTGCTCTTAATGAAAAGTTGTGAAAAGTTTTTCTTAGCCATACAAGTACTCTGTCTAAAAGACAAAGATTTTATATCAGAATAATGTCCTTGCTAATGTTTATGTTGACTGTATTATCCTTTATTTCAAAAGACAAGTCTTCTTTTAAAGGAAAACGGTTACAAAGGATTTGTTCTTTCACCTAGTAAAAGTGAGGTGCTAAAAAAATGTTATTTGGTACAAAATTTATATTTTGACTAGTGCATTTCCTAATATAACTTATGTAGATAGCCTGATTGAACACCATAAGTACTTGGAATCTCAGGTAGGACATGAGATTTTGTTGGTTTGTCCAGAGTGATGCCCCAATGAATCCCAGAGTGATTCGATCAGTGAGTGGAAAAGTCTTTGCAAAGTTCCCTTCGGGGAATAGTGAGAACTGGGAGAAATTCAACTTCCCCAAGTTGAATTCTTGATATTCTCAGAAGCAGTGTGGACAACCAAAGCTATAGGCTGAGCCCCCAGTCTTGGGGTTTGTTCATATGAAACTTAACCCCACAAAGGATAGGTCAAGTCTACTTAAAATTTAGGCCTAAGAGTCACCCCCAGGAGGGCCTCTTTTGTTGCTCAGATGTGGCTTCTCTCTCCAGCCAACACGATGAGCAGTCTCACCACTTTCCTCTCTCTACATGGGACATGACTCCCAGGGGTGTGGACCTTCTTGGCAATGTGGGACAGAAATCCTAGAATGAGCTGAGACTCAGCATCAAGGGATTGAGAAAACCTTCTCGACCAAAAGGGGGAAGAGTGAAATGAGAAAAAGTGTCAATGGCTGAGAGATTCCAAACAGAGTCGAGAGGTTATCCTGGAGGTTATTCTTATGCATTAGGTAGATATCACCTTGTTATTCAAGATGTAATGGAGAGGCTGGAGGGAACTGCCTGAAAATGTAGAGCTGTGTTCCAGTAGCCATGTTTCTTGATGATGATTGAATAATGATATAGCTTTCCCAATGTGACTGTGTGATTGTGAAAACCTTGTGTCTGATGCTCCTTTTATCTACCTTGTCAACAGACGAGTAGAACATATGGAATCAAAATAAATAATGGGGGAACAAATGTTAAAATAAATTTAGTTTGAAATGCTAGTGATCAATGAAAGCGAGGGGTAAGGGGTATGGTATGTATAATCTTTTTTTTCTGTTATCGTTTTATTTCTTTTTCTGAATTGATGCAAATGTTCTAAGAAATGATGAATATGCAACTAAGTGATGATATTGTGAATTACTGATTATATATGTATGTAGAACGTAATGATCACATGTTAATGTTTTAGTTCATTTGTTAAATTTTTTTAATTAATAAATAAATTAATTTAAAAAATGGAAAAAAAGTGAGGTGCTAAAATGGTTTAACATATTATATAGGAGATGGTTGGGAAGTATTACAGTAGTTAAGGGGATTTTCTATATTTTCTTAGCTAAATTCATATGGGCGAAATGTTATTCATATATTTAGAGATTGTATGCGATTCCTAAAATGTTGACAGTGTTCTCATTGTCCATGTTATACCCTGATACCGATCAACTAGACAATGGTGTGGGGTTGTTTGTCATGGTTTTAGTTATTCTTAGCATGACTACGAGATCATGGAAACATTCATCATAGCAGTGTAAGCAACGTAGTTGAGTTTGCAATTTCACATGTAACTCATCATAGCAATACCCCTGGGACACCAATCACGGAAATCGAGGTCCCCACCGCAGCATGTAGGCACCTGGAGCTTTCACAGCTTGGTGACACTTGTTCTCACAGCAAAGTACATACTATTTCTCTGCTAAATTAACACTTGAAGGCCCTGGACAATCTCTGACAAAGTCTTCATAATGGATCCAATCTACAGGTCGATGTGGACAGCTGCTAGGGAAAGAGAACATCTGTTTTACAAGGTGGTTAAAGAATCATTCCAAGCACTCACCTCCAGGTGAAGGTACTTTTACCCTTACTCCAAATTAATGTGCATGAGTGTATAATAAAAAGGGTTAGTTTTGCTAATTTTATTATGGATTATATGAATAATCCTATAATCAATATATGTAATTTGAAAAGTTGCCTGTGCTCAGTTTTTACTTACTTTGCCATAATCAGTGATAAAAACAGGCTTACCTGTAAGTGGCTCTCACTGTACCCACCCTGCCTTGATGACCTTTCCCCTGGATTGGAAACCTGTACCACATCTACTTTGCTGAGTGAAGGAGTGAAGAGGAGGAACCTGGAACGTAATCAGCACCTCCTGGAGAGAACAAAGGTCCACCAAGTAGGCTGGGCCACCTGTCTCCAGCATGGTTCCAGGGCCTATGCTCTCCTCTTGGGAGATCCAGCAACACAGGGCACAGACTCATCTTTTGCCAGTTTTCCTAGGGGCTGGAGGCAAAGCTTCAGCCCCCACATCTGTTTCCACACAATTGGCTAATGGTGGTCTGCATCTCTCACAGCTTTATTACTCTTTTCAGATGTTTCTTTGAAGAGATGGAGGCACTTAGGAGATCTGGCATTTCAGATCTGGAGGACTGAGGCACTGGGTGAGAGACTGGGTCAAGGTCACAGAGTTAGGCCGGCAGTGGTGGCTGAATTGGATCACCCAGCCATCCAAAGCTCATCACCAGGCAACAATGAGAGAGGGAGAAATCCCATTTGCATCAGGCAGCCTTTTGCAGAAGGATCATTGTCACAGTGAGAAGTTTTCTGAAAAACAGAAAATAGCCTTATGGCCTTGGTCATTTCCTGCTGTCAGCATGGAGGTCCGGGGTGGGCTGATGGGAGGTGTGTGTGGGTGGGTAAAAGGCAGAGGGTTGGTCTCTGCTGAGCACATTAGCAGCACTTTCCTTCACTGTACCCCATTAACACATATGCCCTTACAGAGCAAATTACACGCAGAAAATTGCAAAAGAAAGAAGGTTTATGGATTTCAGCTCTGTGGAATACCTTTTCCCCTTGTTCTGTTTTTAACAGTTAGGACTTCAAGAAGAGACTAAAACCCTTTCAGTCTTGTTGGGTTAGCTATTTTTACTTTTCCCTTGTTTGCTTTTAGGCCTGTAGAGCGTATCTTAATAATAGCAATAAAAACCTTAAGGCCAAAAGCTCTCATTCAGAGTGGTCTTAAATCTATGATCTCATTTTAACAGTCATGGTAATCCTCTCTGAAGCCTCTTCAGGAGGCTGGAGCCAGCATTTCTGCATTCTTTGAGGCAGAGGCAGCCAGGACCACTTGGGAATGTATAATGTGACAAGGGCAGAATGTTCCGAGAATATGTGACTCCGGCAGGCCTTCTGGCTGAGCGATGGCAGCTTAACAAGTCAAGGTGTGTCTTTCTCATGCCCTGACATCCTGTAGGGTAAGGTCGTGAGGTTGCTTCTGCTTCACATTTTGTTAGGTGAGATCTCTTGGGGGTTGGGTGCCTATGAGCATGTGAGGCTGACTGCAGTGCCCCTGGGACACCTTCCAGCTGGAAGGACAGAGAGGGCGAGGGGGCAGGGCAGAGCTGCCCCCCCTGCTCACCCTGCGGCCATTCTCAGCCGCACACTTGGGCAAATGAGGCGATTAGCAGGCAGAGCACCACCAGGTTGGAATACTGATGAGCCAGGCCTGGGTCAGGCTCTTAAGAAAAAATCAAACATACAAGTTCACTTAGGAGGGGTGGAGGAAATCGATGGAGAAAGGGGAATTATTAAAGCCCGATTTTAAGGCAGGTAAGTGTAGGTGGCTAAGGAGGCACGTGCGGAGACGATGGCAGATTCAAATAAGGCTGCGTTCACTGAGCAAGGGTTGGAATTCATTCTCAAGGATCACAGTGAGGCTGTCAGGCACTGGGGACAAAAGCACATTTTTCATGGGGTGAAAGAAGGGTAGGACCCAAGGGAGGGTGGGTGGGGAAGAGACAGAAGTTACTCTAAGTCTGTGCAGAGGTATGCCAATCATATGCAAATAGGGTGCAAATGAACTCGAGATCTCAGTTCACACAAGTCTTTGACCCTGGGAAAGTTATAGATGAGATCAAGAGATTCCCTGGAGCTGAGCCTGGCAGGGAGGTGAGAGGGTATTTAAGGGGCAGTAGGTGCCTCCATCACCTACCAGTGGGTTACAGCAGATCCTGCAACTGGGCAGCCGCACTGGGCTCAGTTGGCTGGGCTGAGAAGTTTTCCCAGAAAACTGCATTGTTGGGTCAGCAGGGGCCCCCTCCAGGTTCTGCTGGGATTTCCATTTCACGGGGAAGTGCCGGGCAGGTAGTAAGGCAGGCCCAGGAGGATGACAAAAGGCTCATTTTTAACAGTCACACCCTGCTATACCAGAGGGTGCTTGTTAGGCTGTGCTGAATGGTGCAGAGAGCACTCAGGAGTTCAAATGTCTGGGTTGAAGTCGTAATTCCATCCTTCTGTGTTTTAGTTTCCCGGACTGCTGAAAGCAGATACCATGAAGTGGGTCGTCTTAAACAACGGGAATTTATCAGCTTAGGGTTTTGAGACTGAAAAAAAAAAGTCTCTCTTTCTCTCCATCCCGTTTATAAAGGACTCCACTGAGAGGATTGAAAGCCATGTTGAATGAGGTGGGTCACATCTTAACTGAGGTAGCCTCATCGAAAGATCCTACTTGAAATGAATTCACACCCACAGGAATGTATTAAATTTAGGAGCATGTTTTTCTGGGGTACATACAGCTTCACAGCACCACACCCTGTAGCACCTTTAAGGGCTGAGGACTAAAAATGCCACCTCCTCCTTTCTTCCCCAGACCATAAGAGCTTTGGGAAAAGCATAAGAATATCTGAACTTTCTTGGACAAGCTAAACATTTTCTTTGTCAACCTCATGTCTGCAAAGCACTTTAAGGGACTAAAGATAGCAATAACAACTTGCATTACAGAGGGCTTTTGCTTTCAAGGCACTTTTATCCCCATTATCTCATTTTAAACAGTCATATAATTCTATTAAATCAGAACAAACGTTTGTGGGGGAAGGGAACTAGCAGTTCTCAAGCTTTGTACCACACCTGGAACTGTGCCCAGTGCTTCTCATTTAGTCTTCATAATCTCACACCTGGACATCAGAACAACCAGAAACCTCACACCTGGGGTCAGGAACCCAATTTGTCAGATGAAGAAAGTGAGATTCAGAGAGATTAAATGGTCTTGGCTCACCTCGTCTTTTTTTTTTCTTTTTAAGGAAAGAGGCAGATATAAATTAATGAATACAAAACAGAAGTCATATGCCCAAGGCAACCCTGTAGAATTCTCAACCCCTGTGGTTCTGACCTGGAGCTGGGTCACATCTGAAGAAGCACTTACAAAAACAGGGAGTAAATAATTGAAGAGTAATTTCACCCTGTGCTGGAATTTCTTGAAGGGCATTAAAGAGGATCCAATTTATGATTCTCAGTTTTACCTCTGGTAACCCCTTTTCTTTCCTTCCTAATTCCACTCACTGCACTCTCTATAACCTCACATTCATCACCTCTCCCATGCCTCCCCCAAAACCTCCCCCCTCAACCTCCCACCTCTAGTCTTATCTGGCCCAGCTGACTTTTGCTCCCTTCTCTCTTTTTTATTCTTCTTGTCACTTACAATTTTTATTTTATACTTATTAAAGGTCTTCCAGACAGATGTATGCCATTGATCACTCTTGTGCATACATCAAAAGGAAAATATAGGGTGCATGGATGGTTCAGTGTAGAATGCTCACCTTCCATGTGGAAGACCCAGGTTTGATTCCCAGACCATGAACCCCCCCCGCAAAAAAATAAGAAAAAAAAAAAGGGAAATGTATGTGAAAAAATTGATTAAGGCATTTCTCAGGCATCCTACTTGCCACCCAGCTGGCAGAGATTGTAAGAACATCTGATGTCAGAGTTAAACACCCATGGCCCACCACCTTGCTTAGGAAATAAAACAATTCCCAACACAATTTACATTAGTTTCCTAGAGCTGCTGTAACAAATTACCACTAACTTGCAGCTTAAAACAACAGAAATTTCTTCTCCACAGTTCTGGAGGCTGGAAGTCCTGCCAGGGGCTCTAGGGGAGAACCCGTCCTTGCCTATCCCAGCTTTGGTGGTGCCAGTGTTCCTTAGCTTGCAGTTGCATCACTCCAATCTCTGCCTCCATGGTCATATTGCCTCCTCCTCTGCTGTCTTCTCCTCTGTGTGGCTCTTATAATGACACTTGCCTTGGATTTAGGGCTCACCTGTCTCATCCAGGATGATCTCCTCATCTCAAGTTCCTTAACTTCATTCCATCTGCAAAACCCTGTTTCCAAATAAGTTCTCACTCACAGGCTCCAGGAATTAGGAGGTAGACCTACTTTTGGGGGGCCACCATCCCATCTACTACACTATTAAAAACTTTGATGTGCACTTCCATGATCACATCTCCATTCTTTCTACCCTATAGATTGCTACTGTCCTGAATTTTATGTCTGTCCATCCCTTGTCTTCTTTACAGCTTTACAAATATGTACCCTACACAGTACATCATTTGGTCTTGGTTTTGAACGGCTCCATAAGTGGAACTATATAAGATATATTCTTCTGTGATTTGCTTTTTTGACCTCAATATTATGTCAGATTCATCCCTATGAATGTGCACAGCTAGTATTTGTTTCCACTGTAGGACAGTATCACACTGTAATGCTACCAGTTTCTCTGTTAATGGCCACTTAGCTGATTCTAGAGTTTTGCTATTGCAAACTTTTTGCTATAAACTTTCTTATAGTTTCTCCTAGAACACATGTGACAGTTTTTCTAGGGTATAAATCTAGAAGTGGAATTAGTAAGTTTAGGTCAGTGCTGTCCAAGTGAACTTTCTGCAATGATGGAAATGTTCTATCCTGGCTGCTCTACACTGGCAGTAAATGGCCAGTAGCAGCATGCGGCTCTTGGGCACTTGAAACGTGACTTCTTGTGACTGAGGAACTGAATTTTAACTTTTATCTCGTTTCAGTTAATTTAAATTTAGATAACCATTTATGGCCAATAGCTGTCATACTGGACAGTACAACTCTAGATAAATTTTCTTATACTATTGCCAAAAAATGCTGCTGTACCTCTCTTCCCTCCCCTGGATACCCTGTTCTTGCTTAGTCTATGGACAGGACTGAATATCCATGTTTAGGGATAATGAAAGAGAGGAGGAAGAGGAGGGAGTGATGCTCCTCTACTTTCAGACTGTGACTCAGCCAAATCTCCGAGGAACCAAAGCCAGGGAGGGGTTGAGGCCAGGGGAAGGGAGAGGTACTCACAGATTCTGCTGGGCACAGTTAACATCACAGAATCCACTCAGATCATACTAGAACATGGGATATGGAAATTCAAACAGCAGATAGCATTTCATACTGATATTTACGTTTCTCTTATTTATTTATTTAAACTGCAATAAAGAAAGCTGTAGTGAGTTTTCTAGGGAGACTTCCCCTGTGTCCTGGTTCCCTTTGCAGCTTCCTACCCTTGTTCCTCTTTAAGGAGCTTCAGAGGTCACCATCCCCTGGTCTCAGATGTCATGGTATCAGCGATCACAGCCCATGCCACCCTCTGTGCCTCCACGCTGGCCTCCACGCTGGTCCTCTCCACCACCTTAGATGCCAGGTCCACCTCTCTACTTCATGGTTTGGCCTTTGAAGTGCATGAGAACCAACCCTGCTGGGTCTTTCTGCAGAATCTGAACCAGTTGTAGATTGGATCCTATCTGATGAGGGGAGGACTCATTGCATGCCCTGCATTGTTCCCACTCCTGGGGCATTCAGAGGAGGCTCCCCATGGGGAGATTTTGATGCTTTCCTTGTCGTCATCCCCTTCACAGCTGCTAATTCTTGTCCCTTGACTCGGACCCAGATATGTCCTCCTGCATGAGTTGTCCTGGGTACTGCTGGGACCTTCCACTGGTGGTGTCAGGAGAAGAGGTAGTTTTTCCCAATGGGCAAAGAGCTAGATGCAGGTAGCTAGAACGGTCAGAGGCAAGCAGCTATCTACCATGATTCAGAAGAGAGACCTCGACAGAGTTCAAGGGAAGAAGCCTGTGTAAGCTTTAAGATCTTTTTAACCAGAGGCTTCTTCCCCCGGGGGCCTGGCAACCAGCATGCTCTGCAGGGCTGATGGCTGGTCAGGCCAGTGCGTGGATGGAGCTGGAGGAGTGAGGACAATCCCTCCCAATACTTCTCAAGGAGCTCGAAAATGGCCTTCGATTGTTTTGGCCCTCCTTTGCAGAGGAGGCAGTGCTTACAGTCACTACTCAGGCTCGGCCTCTTTTGCTCCTCTTTTGCTGATCTGGATCAAGTTTCCGCAGACATCAGTGTGTGCTTGAATATATCATATTCTCCACGGAGATATTGAACATGCCTGCTGCTCTGCCTCTGTGACTGTACAGTACGTGCCCTTTTATTCTCTACTGCCCTCTGCAACCTGCTACCCATACACATGCTTTTTTGCCCACTCCCCTCAGCTGCCCCACAAGGCAGAGCCAGGGATCCCCTCCCAAACACAGGGCTCTGCCACAGGGGACAGGCTGCCTCTATAGCAATGCCTCGGGGATCTTTTCTTCTCCTTCTGCAGATTCACTTAACTTCTTTCTTGCCACCTATCCCCATCTCCCAGGATTTCTCTGGGCTGTCTTTTTGGGCTGTTTCTCAGTTTCTTTCTGTAGCACAGGAAGTCTAGGAATTGATCTCAAAGTCAGCCCCCTCTGTAGAGGATGAGGAACTGGGCTGGCAATTTTAGAGGTCTTTCTGGGGGTTAGGAAGGGAGAATCTGTGGGGTCTCCCTCCATCAACACATTTCAGCTGGGGTTTATTCAAACCCAGATGTTTGCCCTCAAAGCAGGGCAAACATCTCTATTGCCTTAGCCACCCCTGGGTTCATGGAGCATTTGCATGTGGTGAGTGCAGGGCTGGGAGGGAAGAAGCAGGGAAGGGATGTTCAAGAAGGGAAAGATGTTCCTCTTCTCAAAAACTTGCTCTCTAGTTGGGGACCCAATATGCACACACACAAGAATAAGGATAATTTCTTCTATTTATTTAGCACTTCTCTGCCTACGTAGCATTTTAACATAATTCAGTTTTTTCCTCTATTCCCCAGGAAAAGCCTCCAAAGGCCCAAGTGCAGGATGGCAAAGGATGGTGATTTTGCTCTCAGGGGGTTGTGATGTAGCCCAGCGTGGCTTGTGTGCAGACTTTAACTTGTTGTTTAACTTGTTGTTAATGTCTGCTTTCATTTACAGTAATCATGGGGATTTCTTACTCTACTCCATACTAAACCTGCATTTGGCATTAATGTAAAAATAATGGGTTAAATAATTATTCTTGGAATAAAATTGAGGCACCTGTTGATCCTGCAGGTTCAGACTCCAACTAACCTCAGTGCTGAGGGGATACTTACTACTGCTTGAGATGCCAGGAGATCTCTCCAGTGATCCCTAGGAAGCCCCTGGGTGGACCAGGCACAGTAAATATGATCCTTCCTTTGTAAATAAGAGAGCTGATACTCAGAGAGAAGGGACTAGCCCAGTTCCAACTGGCTCAGAAGTGGTGGTTCTTGGACATAAGTCCAAGTCTTTGGACTCCTAATTGAAGACTCTTTGCATGTGCAACCCAGCCCGACAAGCAGCAAACCACAACCACTCCATGTTCACCAGGGTGGAAAGATCGAGATGAGCTTTAATATAAAGTCAGAAAGGGGTGCTCCTGGGGGGGAGGGGAAGAGAGAAAGATTGAAAGAGAGCACATGACTTTCTTTTTCCCTCCTGGAGGGGGAGTGGAGCAGGGAAAATTATTTTTTTTATTTGCTGGGAGATGAGGAGTGTTTTAATTGCTAATGCTGCCAGAAAGCAATATACCAGAAATGGAACAACTTTTAAAAAAGGAATTTAATAAGTTACGAGTTTACAGTTCTAAGGCCATAAATATGTCCCAACTAAGGCATCCAGAGAAAGATACCTTGACTCAAGAAGGCCAGTGGGTCCAAAACACCTCTGTCACCTGAGAAGGCAGTGGCTGGCATCTGCTGGGGTCTTTGACTTCTCATTTCAAACAGTTTCCTGGGGGCAGTTTCCTTCTTCATCTCCAAACATCTAGGTCTCCTGCTAGCTCTGAAGCTTCTTCCAAAATGGTTCCCTCTTAAAGGACTCCAGAAGCTACCCCACCTTGAATAGGTGGATACACATCTCCATGGAAACCACCTAATCAAAAGATCCCACCCACAATTTGGTGGGTCACATCTCCATGGAAACAACTTAATCAAAAAGATCCCACCCAACAATTCTACCAGGATTAAAGAACATGGCTTTTCTGGGGTACACAACAGTTTCAAACTTGCACAGGAGTGACTTTTTTTCCCCTGTGGAAAGGCCAAATTTGCAAAGATAGAAGGCAAGCCCTCAGTAATTCAGTTTTGATGATCCTGGGGGCTGCCATAGTCTTCCACAGGTGCTTGAGTGACATCTGTAGAATTGTAGAAGTTTGGCCTCACTTCTCTTTCCCTAGTTGTGCTTCTCTGCCCTCACTTCATCTGCTTCCATTAACAACTCCCAGCTCCAGAAACACCACAATGTTCTGGGGGCCTGATATATCAACTATGATAGTGTGGTACACTGCTTTAGGTGCCCTTTCAGTCTAAGATTTGGTAGAGGCACTCATAACTCACCTCCACTTAACCAGTCACCTAATTGACCGCCACTCCCCATCACTGCCCACATCCCACCAGCACCCTGCACACTTTTGTTCCCATAGTTATATGTATTTTTACCAAGAATCAGTGGTTCCCACGCCTGATTATACCAGTTGGACTTGTTATTATACCTACATAATTAATATGGATATAACATGTATGTAAAAAGTTTTCTTTGAACACTAACTTAAATATTTAGGAAAGATTTAATAAGGGTAAGTCACACACACAAAACTTAGATGTGGGCAAGGGAATAAAAAAGATTGAGCAAAAGATATTGAAAAACCAGGGTTCTGACCTCAGATTACCTCACAAGGGTCTTTAAGTCTCCTTTCACTTTAAAGAAACAGAAATCCTCAGGGATAAATTATAGTCGTTTCTTCTAAGAAAGAGGACTCATAACTCCAAATGGCAGACCCGTACTCAAAGACCTCAACTCTAAGTAAAAGATTGGAGAATATTTATGTGGTTTACATAAAAATAAAGTGTTTAAGGGATGTAGAAATAAATTTGAATGATTTCACTCTCTATTTTGATTAACATATCAATTTCCAGATTTGATTGTGTTGGCTAAGAGGGCGCCAACTCACCACAGTTTGGGATGATGATGTGATACAGACATGCCAAATTACTGGAATTTGAGAGAGAGTGTGAGGCCTTGTGGAATCAGTGGTACTTGAACTTAGTCTTAAAGGAAGGTCAAATCTGGAGAGGCGTGTTATAAAACTATAGGGGCCATGTTCTCACTGAGCTGCCTACTCCTTTTCTTCCAGGTCCTTATGTCTCCCCCTAGAGTGTAAGCAACATGAATACAAGGACTAGATGTGTTTTTTGCTTCCTACTGCATCTCCACAGTGCTGAGCACATAGTAGGCTCTCAATTGATATTGGTCAAATGAATAAAATAAAATGAAAGGGTCTCATGAACATCAGGGAGGTTCTCGGGTTATCTGTGTTTTAAGGAGTCCAGATCTGCAACCCCTTGGAGGAAAACAAGAAGTATTCTGAGGGCCCTTCCTTGGAGTTGCCTGGGAACTGCCTGAGGAAATGGAATAGCTGCTGATGTTTATTTTACCTGTTCTGTTTCACTCCCTCGATTTACCATGTAGAGCACAGGAGCTGATGCCAATCAAAGACCTTTGGTCAACATGAGGTGTTAAAAAGGGAAGAATGAATATAAGGTATTGGTATATTAAAGTACTAGCAAAGTCTCTGACTACAGAAGGTCTATATTAAAAAAACAAGCAAACAAAATCAGAGCTAAGTTACTGATAGACCAAGGAGCAGTTATTTGCATTGCAAGAATGTTTTTACTTTGCAAATGAAGTCAACAGAAGTGGCTTAAAAAGTGAACTTCTTTAGCACTTTAAAAATACAATGCAATTTACAATTTAAAATACTTTCCGAATTGAGAAATGATTGTTGAAAGGCCTACTGTCTGGTCAGTGAACTGATGAATGTGTGTGTGTGTGTGTGTGTGTGTGTTGTGTGGTTGTTCCCGAAGAAGAGACTTTCACTACACCTATGTAAGCCTGTAGTGGCCACAGACTCGGTCTTACAAGCACAGCTTGGGTCATCTCCTACAGAACCTGGTAAAATGGGCATAATATAAATTCCTTGCAGGGTTGTTGGGAAGGTATATCTGTAGTAGGCCAAATAATTGCCCCCAAAGATATCAGGTTCCAATCCATTGAACCTGCAAAAGTTACCTCATTTGGAAGAAAGGGTCTTTGCAGATGTGATTAAGTAAGCCATCTTGAGGTGGGGAAATTATCTTGAATTATCTGGGTGTACCTTAAAATGCAATCACATGTGTCCTTACAGGAGGGAGGCGGAGGAAGATCTGACAATGCACAGAGGGAAAGGTGGTGTGAAGACTGAGCAGAGAGAGATTTAAAATGTTCTGTCTTGAAGATCGAGTAATGCAGCCACAAACCAAGAAATGCCAGCAGCCACCAGAAGCTGTAAGAAATAAGGAATGGATTCTTTCCTAGATCATCTGGAAATAGTGTGGCCCTGCTGACACTTTAATTTCAGCCCAGCGATAGTGATTTCTGACTTCTGGTTTCCAGAACTGTGAGAGAATACATTTCTGTTGTTTGTGGTAATTTGTTACAGCATCCCTGGGAAACAAACACAGTATATAAACTAATTAGCACAGCACCTGGACACAGTAAGTGTGACAGATATTGATTTGAAATTCCCACTCCATCCACTCACTATGTGACATTGGACAAATTACTAAATCTCAACCTAACCTTAATTTTTTCAGCAACTATTTCATAAGATTATTGTGAGGATTAAATGAAAAAATGTAAAGTGCTTAGAGCAGTTTCTCAGCCTTGGAACCCACTGACATTTTGGACTGGATAATTCCTTGTTTTGGGGGCAGTACTGTGCTCTGTAAGATGGCAGTAAGACCTGTGCCTCTTCTACAACCAAAAGTATCTCTAGACATTGCCACATGTTCCCCAGGGTGGGGGGCAGAATCACCCTCAGTTGAGGACTTCTAGTATAGAGACTGGCTTCTAGAAAGTGCTCAATGGTCAGTGACTCTTTGCTGAATGAATGGTTTCACGGTGCTTAACATCATGAGCTCTGGCCTCGCACTGCTGGGTTCCAATCTGAGCTCCAATATGTACCATCTCCATGGGCGCACCATTTTGCATTTCTGTTCCTCAGTTCCCCATCTGTGAAATACAGAAATAATAGTATCAGCCTTATAGGGTTATTGTGAGGATTAGATGAGATGATCCATGTAAAGAATTTAGAATAGAGTCTGACACATTGTAAAAGCTTCAGTAATAATAATAATAATATTTGTTATTTGTTGTTATTATTATTCTTGTTATTACCTCTGGGTAAGCATTTGGGAGTTGGAATGGGGACACTTCTCAGGCACATAGGCAGAAGTCTACCAATCATCTAAGGCTGAAGCAATTCTTCCCTGGTTTCCTCAATCCTAATTTCTATGGGAAGCCTGTCTAGGTTGCCTCCTGTCCCAGCAGCTTCCCAGGGGCCCCATGGTCACTGCATTTAGAAGGGGGCTCCATGATGGGCAGAATTTGCCCATTCAGTTGTTTTCATTCTGTCTTGGACACCTCAAATGGAAAAGCACAGAACCAACCCTTAGCAGAGTTAGTGCATGAGCAGTGGGCAGTCCTGCCCTCCAGAAGTAGCTCTGAGGATGCTTGAGGCCAAACAGACCAAGGAAGCCAGGATTCCATGTCTAATAGTAAGAGTTAGGAACATAAGGACACTCTGTGGGATACTGACCTAAGCACTGCACCTGTGCTGGTAGTTTCTGCTGTCAGTGCCTGAGCATGTGTAGGAATGCAGACAAGTAAACATGGACAAGGGCTCACAAGGCCATGGGTGAAATGTCCTGATAGCAGGAGCACAGGGTGCCTAGCATGCACCTAGAAAAGCAGGCAACCCCATTCTGGGGGCTATTCAAACAGGGTATGTTTCTACTGCCTAAAACAATAATACTCCAAGTTACAGAGGCTTAAGCAAGTTTCATTCTCTCTTGTTGCATAAGCAGTTCTGAGTCAGGCAGCCCAGGGTTGGCAGGATGCACCATCCAGTTTTTGAGCCCAATTTCAAGGCAGCTGGAAGAAGGAATAGAGATAGGTGCATCCCCTCCTTTAAAAGGAGACTTCCTGGAAATCCCACCCAACTTCCCCTCACTTCTCATGGGCCAGTACATAGGTATAAGTCCACATCCATTATAAAAGACTGGGAGCAGCATCTTTTAACTGACAGCATTGGTAGAAGTCCTAAATAAAACCTGGATTCTGTTAGTAAAAAGAAGGGGAGAATAGATGTTGGGTAGGCAATTAGCTGGTCTTGTTTCTTAGAAGGATGCAGTTTTCACTATTAAACATGATTTTACAGAAGAATCCTGGAACCCAAAATTATAAGCCAAAGGAAGTATATCTGGGAAATAATTTTGGAGTGGGAGGTAGAAGGGGAATAAGGTTTTCAAGCTGCCACACTCCTCCAACTAGCCTTTAGAAATCAATTTCCCATTATCCAGCCTCAGTTCAAGATCAGATTATTCCTAACCCCAGTAATAATTTTAACACCAGCTCTAATGTTGACCTTAAATCCACTCAACCCCTATCCTAACTTTAACTATAACCCCACCTCTAACCCTAACACTCATTCTAACTTCAACCCAATCCTAATCCAAACCCAAACTCTAATTCTAACCCTTACCGTTAATGCCTAACTCATCCTCAACACCAACCCTAAATCTAACCCAACTTTGACCCTAAATCTAATCCCTTCCCTGAGTTTAACCCTGATCTCAACTCTAACTGTAACCCCTTCCCTAACTCTACCCCTAATCTTAACCCAGAATCCAATCCCAATCCCAATCTCAATCCAAATCCCAACCCTAATCTTAATCATCTCCAGAAAGAATCCCTTCTCCCATCCATTCAACTTCATCCCTGCAGTAGGGCTGGTCTGACAGGACTCAGGTGCTCACCGGGTTAGCATTGTGATCTTGACACCACAGGCCCATGCAGCAGCCTGCCTTAGACATGGAGGGTGACAACATAGAGGAGCAGAGAACAGTGCCTCCCGAGACCCAGGGCCGGGCAGTGTGAATACTGGCAGTCCTTGTGCTCTATGGTGGCAGAACTTTCACAAGTTTGGCCTTCGTGGGAGTTTAAATACAATTGTAGCAAATTGTGCTGATTTCTATTTCATAGACTTGGATTTAGTGGCTTTTGAAGTCATTATCTAAATGTATGTAAATTATCCACTGTGGACCAAAATCCAGCAATTTTCATGAGGACTGTGTTTTTTTAAGAGGACTGTAATTTTTGTAGGACTTTAGAACGCCTCCTGCTTGCACTGGCTAGCTGAGCATGGGCCCAACAGAAGATTCAAATGAGGACTGAAAGGAACAAGGAACACTTTTTAGAGAGCAGAAGAAAAGCAATAGATGATCTTGAATCTATACAATTCCACAAAGATTTGTTGGATCCATGCAAGACACAGGCTTGGCACTGCAGGAAATAAAATATGAGAAAGACTGCTATCAGACATTAGATCTAGGAAAACTGGGGAGGGGGTGTCAAGACCAATACAGAATCACTTCCCACTCCTTCAGCTCTCTGCTTAAATGTTACATTGTCAGAGAGGCTTTCCCCAGCATGCTAAAAAAAATGGCGATCCTGCTATATGAGTCAGGATCTCCCAGGGAAACAAAAGGTACATTCCACAGGGATTTTGAAGAGGCAGGGACAGGGAAAGGCAACTAAGTAGGGGTACTGAGGCATCCAGAGACTGGAGTCATTGAGAAGCCATTCCCTCTCCTGGGCCTGGAAGGGGCAGGGGGCAGAAATGATGTTATGAGTGTCTGGTGGGAGATGAGCTGCTGAACAGAGCTGTTGTCCTAGAAGAATGCAGGATCTGCCAAAATGGAGGCTGGAAGCAAGTGGTGAAGACATTCCAGTGTTCTCCCACTGATGGTGTATTGGAATTGGATCACACTGGCTCAGGGGAGCTGATTGTATACATCTTTTCCCAACTTCAACATCAAATTGAAGTTTGAAATCTCTCATGGTGTAAGTATTTATACCATGGACATGGGCAAAAGCTACTAATCAGGACTTTTTTTCTCTGGAGAGAAGGCTGGGAAAGGAAGCACCACTGCTTCCTACTTCTTTCATCTTCTCATTGGCTGAATCCAATAGCCGAGCAGGACTTAGAGGGAGGAGGTAGGATGGGAGGGGCAGGAAACAGAGAATAACCAGCACACACCACTGTTACTTTTTATTTCCTTAACCCTGCTTTGTTTTTTTTTTTAAGGAACTTATCACCACCTATCATATTACATAATTGTTCGCCATCCGTCCCCCTCACTAGATTGGAAGCTCCATGAAAGAAGGGACTTTGTTTTCTTGTCTAACATGTCTCTAGCATTTTGGGACAGTGCCTGACAGCTGGCTCAGTCATTTTTGTTGAATGAAAGAGTACAAGGCAGAATTGCTAAGTGGCTTAAGAGAAGTACGAAGTGCTGGGTTGTGCAGAGAAGAGACTACATCTCTGGACTTTGAGGTCCCTGTAGAACACCCAGAGAGAAATGTCTAGCAGAGAGTAGGAAATGCTGAAGACAAAAACTTGAGGGCCTGATCCTAGAAGACACCAACCACTCTGCTGGAGACCATTGGAAGAGTATAGGAGAAAGGGACAAATGCCAAAGACCGAGCCTTGAAGAAGTCCTATAGCCGAGAATGAGGAGAAGGGAGAAGTAAGGAAGTAGACAGAGAAGGCCTGGAGGTGTGGAAATTAAGGAAGAAGTATTTTAGGGAGAAGGGGATGAAAAATGCCAATGGGAACTGGCATTTTGTCAATACTCAACTAACATTTACTGCTGAATAGGTTGAAGCTAGAGAAACAGCTACTGGACTGTAAAAGGAGGAAAGACTGTGACCAACACGAGGCATTTCAATAAAGTGGTGATTCAAAAATCAGATTCCAATGAGTTGAAGAGCAAATGTGCTACTGAGAAAATTAATTATGATGCTACAGCATGGATGGACTTTGAAAACATTAAGATAAATGAAAGAAGCCAGTCACAAAAGACAGCATGTTATATGATTCCCTTTATACGAAACCTCTAGAATAGCAAATCAATGGAGACAGAAAGTACATTTGTGGTTTCCTGGGGCAGTGGGCGGTGCATTTAAGGGAGAGATAGTGAGTGACAACTAATGCATACAGGTGAATGAAAATGTTCTAAAATTGATTGTGCTGATGACTGCACAACTCTAGGAATATAGTAAAAACCATTAAATTGTTTGGCATTGAATTGTTTCTCAGTAAAGCTGTTATTAAAAATTAATTATGAAATTTTTGTACAAATATATACCCTGTACTTTGTCTATGCTAAGGCACCATTAATTATCAGCAGCACCATTATTTTATATCCCACAAAGAAAGCTGATCCTACCTGTACTGGTTTGAAATGATGTATGGACCCTAGAAAAGCCATGTTTTAATCAAAATCCCATTTCCTGTGGCAGAATAATCCCTATTCAATACTGTATGTTTGAATCTGTAATTAGACAATCTCCCTGGAGATGTGATTTAATCAAGAATGGTTGTTAAACTGGATTAGATGACTACTTGTCTCCACCCATTTGGGTGGGTCTTGATTGGTTTACTGGAGTCCTACAAAAGAGGAAACATTCTGGAGAATAAGAGATTTGGAGAGAGCAGAGAATGCTGTAGCACCAGGAGGCAGAGTCCACCAGCCAGGGACCTTTGGAGATGAAGAAGGAAAATGTCTCCCAGGAAGCTTCATGAAACAGGAAACCAGGAGAGAAGAAGCTAGCAGATGATGCCGTGTTCACCACGTGTCCCCCCAGATGAGAAAGTAACCCTGACCATGCACCATGTGCCTTTCCAGATGAGAGAGAAACTCTGACTGAGCTTGCCATGTGCCCTTCCACTTGAGAGAGAAACCCTGAACTTCATCCTCCTTCTTGAACCAAGGTATCTTTCCCTGGATGCCTTAGATTGGACATTCCTATAGACTTGTCTTATGATCCCCCTTTTTTTTACATGGGCAGGCACCGCGAATCGATCCTGGGTCTCTGGTATGGCAGGTGAGAACTCTGCCACTGAGCCACCATGGCCCACCTATAGACTTGTTTTAATTGGACATTTTCTAGGCCTTAGAACTGTAAACTAGCAACTTATTAAATTCCCCTTTTTAAAAGCCATTCTGTTTCTGGTATATTGCATTCCAGCAGCTAGCAAACTGGAACACTACCAAAGAAACAATGGCACACGGCTCCTTTTTTTAAAACTCACATTGACTGTGAGATGCATCCCCGTTTCAGAGAGGTTAATTTCTCAAAATGTGTCTTAGAATCAACAGAACAAGGTAACGTGGCAAATACGCGGCTGCGGGAGGCAGGCTGGTCGGAGAGAGGCGAGGAGCTAAACACGTGTCACAGAAGGAGCTCCTGGGCCTCTCAGCAGCACACGTCGTGGCTCTGTACCCCTTCCCAGACCATCCGTTGCTTTTATGTATGTTTTTACTATATTTATGTACCTCCAAACAATTCATGACTTAGTTTTGCATGTTTTTGAACCTAATTCCAAGAAATCAACTCAACAGAAATTTACTGAGCTCTGCTGGGTGCAGGCTGGGTACTGAGGGCCTATTCCTCAGGGAGGGAACTGCCAGTGATGTGGGCCCAGGGGTGTGCCCTACTCCGAGGCGTCGGGAAGCCTGACGATAAAGAGCAGCCGGCCAGGGGCCCGTGGAGGGCGGGCGTGGGGCCGGGGGCTGCCGGCCACCGTCCCGCCTGCACGTCCCGCCGGCCTTTCCTCTCCCTGGGCCCCGGGGGGTCTGAGGCCCGAGAATGGAAAAGGCGACCCGTACTTCTTCGCCCTCACCCTCTGAGGCCTTCCGCAGGCTCTCCGGGAACACGGGAAAGCCAGTTTTTCAATGAAGAAAACTAGTCAAGCGGGTTGAGGCGATGGCGCCGCGCAGCGGAGTCCCTCACAGACGCGCGCTGACTGAGAAGCCGTCATGCCTGCCCCTGCGTCCGCCGCGCGGCCACCTCCTGGCCTGGCCTTCTACTGACCGGTCCCAGGCGTGAGTCCCACTCAAAACACAAACCAGTCCGACCGGGCCTACGGACGCGCGGGAACCGCGGGCAAGGGGCAGCGCCGAGATGCCCCGCCCCTGACCTTTCACCTCCTCCCCTCCGACCAATGGGCAAAGAGCCGGAAGTGGCCGCCCTGCGGCCAGGCCTCCTTCCGTCGGGCCCTGTGGGTGGTGCTAGGGGAGGGTCCGAGGCAAGTCGGTGCCGAGGAGCCGGGACGCCTGGGCTGGGCGGACCTCAGCTAGACTCCGCGCGCGGTGATCGCGGACACTGGCGCCAACTTCGGAGCGAGGCCCTGAATTAACCTGCCGGCCGTGTGACCCGTGGAGAGTTACTTACCTTCTCTGACCCTTTTACCGGCCTCCACGATCAAGTAGACTGCCTTGCTTTGTTGCAGACCGATTTGAGAATTAAAGAGATAGTATATGCAAATTAACTGGTACAGACCCTGACATATGGAAGGCACTTAATAAAAGAAATTATGTTCCTATAATGGAACATCATTCTAATAAAAATGAAATGCACTACGGATAGCATGTGGCAATGTGGATGGATCTCAAAATAGTTATGCTGACTGGAAGAAGCCAGGCAAAAAATGAATATACGCTGTATGGTTCTCTTTCTGTAAAACTCGAGAAAATGCAAACTAATCTGTAGTGACAGAAAACAGAAGTTGCTTGAGGATGGTGGAAGGAGGGGGTCAGGATTACAAAAGATCCTAAGGAAATTTGAGGGTAGTAAATGCATTCACTGTCTTGATTGTGGTGATGGTTTCATAGGCATATCCATGTGTCAAAATGCATCAAACCAAATACTTTAAATATGTACAGTTTATTGTATGTCAATTATACCTCAGTAAATCTGTTTTAAAAACTCAAAAAAGTAATGATGATGATGGTATTGAGTTGTCCTGCCCACCACCCACTCTCCCCAGCCCTACATGATCACATTGTCAAAAACAGAAGAAATTCTCCTGCAAGTAAGGGCTGGAGAGACATTCTCTTACATAGAAACAACAGCAGAACTTCTCCAGGATCCTAGCAGGGATCAGTCCAGCTTCTGTTTGAATCTCCCCTCACTGAGAACTATGGGCAAAGGGAAATGAGGAGAAGGACAACTGCAGCTCTTAGGAGAGATTCCCTCCCAGTGAGTGCACCTGTTTGTTCAGAGGAAGAGACTGCAGTGGTAGCAGCTTTAGTGGATACGCCTTGGGGCAGTGGGACCTGCAGAGAGCAGCTACCAGAGCTCCCTAACCCTTCAGAGCTCTGTTTCTCTTCCTTTGTGTATGCTCCCACACATCTATTGTACGTGCCATCTTCCATTAACAACGCTTCACTAGAAGCCTGGATCACTGGTCCCATTAGAGAAGATGAAAGGTGGAAGGGCCCTAATCCAATTCAAGCCCATTTTGCTCAGGGAAGACAGGCCAGGGAGACTCTCCTAATCCTACATGACCAGCAGCTTCTGCTCCTTCCTCCTATGCAGAGGATGAGCCCATCAGTGCTTCTGCACTGCACTTGGAAACAGTTTCTTCCTCACAGACAGCCGTGCCCCCCCTCTGCCCAGCTTTGTGCCCTGATGCTCTCCTTGCCAGCCCCTCCTCAGGTTCAAGGATTCAGGTGGTCACATTGCAGCCCCTGGATAGTTCCGGAGTCCATGGGCAGGCTGGAGGGGGTGGGAGGACACAAGAAGGCTTAGAAGACTCTGCCACAGCCAGTTCCTAATCCTAGAGGGTGAGGAGTCCTGGTCACAGAGCTTCTGCGGCAGACGCCATGGCAGAGGTTTTGAACTGGTTGGGAGTCCGCACACTGATGCTGCCTGCAGACTAATTTTGTCTCTAGCCCACACAAAGGTTTGTTTTTGTTTTTATTGCATTCATTGCCAATATGAAAACATTGGGAGATTTCAAATAAAAAATTCAGATTCTCAACTTCTTTTGACAAATTGGATGAACTGGCATCACTGTGCCCACCTTGCCAAAAGCCAGTGATTGTCTGGGGCAGCTGTCCTTCTGATAATATTAAGGATAATACTATCTGACACTTCTTGAGCTCTGCCAACGTGTCAGGTACACTTTACATGCAATTCATTTGTTGTGGCCTCACGGGCCTGCTTCCCCTTGTTGAGAGTCTCTGCCTGACACCTGTAGGCTTTGAACTTGCCACCCCTGCTCCAGAGGAGGAGGGGAGGCCTGTAGGGGGGACCCCTGGGGCAGAATCCACCTTCTACGCTGGCCCTTTGGACTGATGAAAGCAGATCTCAAGCACCACGCCCACTACTTCCAGAGGCATTTTAATCTCCCCTTCGCCATTTGGCAGAAGCCATCAGGCTTCACCCTCTGCCTCCTCCCGCTGCTTTTTATTGCTTTTATTATTTTAAAAGAATTTTAAAAATATATAACAACAAACAAATGTAAATGTTCTTTATTACTTTTAAGCATCACCAACTCTTTTGATCTGGGTTTCAGTAGGGCCGAGTTGCTAACCTGAGCTGGGGCCAGGCCCTCCTACCAAATACAACCACACAGTCAGGCTCATGTGTGGGAGCTGCTGAGCTCGTGTCTGTTTATTACTCAGGTAGCCTGGGAGTGGAAAGCCTTGATGAAATCTTGGATATAGCCTTGATTTTAGCAAGGCGTCTGATGAAATGCCTCAAGTCTTTGTAGCAGAAGAAATGTAGGTCAGCTGATAGCAGGATGCAGTGGCTTTTTAACTGATGGAAAAGTTGCGCCCAGACAGTCACAATTATTAATTTGCAGTCAGTGTGAGTTATTGATGAGGCCTACACTCACCAGGAAGAAAACAGAAAATATGTTTACCGCACATTTAGAGGACGAGTTTCACAGCTCTGAGATCAAGAGCCTTGGTTCTGAAGACAAGCAGATTCAGGATTAAGTATCTTTCTGCCTCTTAGCTGTGTGAGTGCAGGTGGACTACTTAAACTTCAGAGTGTTGGTTTCCTCATCTATGAAATACGGATGGTGCCGCACTGTGTGGGGCTGTAAGGATCCTAGAAAAGCTCATGTTCAGAAAAGATCAGCTAATCCTTTCCTGTGGGTGTAGACCTATTGTGGGTGGGGTCTTTTGGTTAGGTTATTTCACCCCGGTTGGGGGGGGGGGGTGTCTTAATCCCCTTACTGAAGTCCTTTTTAAGAGGATAAAAGACAGAGAGAAACACGTGGAAATGAACTCCAGAGAAGCAGAAAGGGTAGCCACTGAAGCCAGAAGCAAAAAGCAGTGAAACCCAGGAGAGAAGGATCAGCAAACATTGCTATGTGCCTTGCTATCTGGAGGAGCCCAAGCTCACTGGTATCTGGTCTTCAGGGAGAAAGTGTCACCTGTTGAGGCCTAGAGTTGGACATTTTTATGGCCTAAGAACTGTAAGCTTGTAAATTAATAAATCCCCATTATAGAAGTTAGCCCATTTCTGGTATATTGCATTTTGTCAACTTTAGCAAATCAAAACACTGTCTTATAGGATTGCTTCAGAATTAAATGTTCTAATGCTTGAAAATCACCAGGTCCATGAAAGTGCTCAATAAATGTCGTTCTTTTGATGATCAGGTTCAATATGAAACATTGTCATGTGGAAACTAAGGCAGAAAACTTGGCATGAAAACCTAATCTTTTTTTCCAGTTCAGTTATCTAGATGTGCCTACTTTGCTGCCACAAATGCTAGACCCTATTGTCCCCTTAAGACAAAGGGAGTCGGCAGATGGGAAAGAGAGTCACAGTCTTGGCTCCGCTTGGACACTCAAGGATGAGGCTGAAACCCGGATAGTCACTGGGCAAGAAGGAGAAAATGGGAAAGATTCCAACTAAGGAAAAATCAAAGCTAAAAGAGGAAGGGGGAAGAGAAAGGTGAAGGAAGGAAATGAAGGGAGACATGGAGGGTCTCCCTGGTTTTGCCCTTTCATAATGGGGAGTCTTTTTTTTTTCTCGGCTTTTAAAAAGGGACTTTATTAGGTTACAAGTTTACAGTTCTAAGGCTGTAAAAATGTCCAAACTAAGGCATCCACATAAAGATAGCTTGACTCAAGAAAAGCTGATGTCTGTCACATAGTGTATCAGTTTTAACTGTTGTGTACCCCAGAAAAGCCATGTCCTTTAGTCCTGATTCAATATTGTTGGGTTAGTTCTTTTTTATTAAGTTGTTTCATGGAGATGTGACCCACCCAATTGTGAGTGGGACCTTTTGATCAGGTGGTTTCCATAAGGATGTATCTCCACCCATTCAAGTTGGGTCTCTTACTGGAGTCCTTTAAGAGGGAACCATTTTGGAAAACTCTTCAGAGCTGACACAGACAAGAGACCTAGGAGATGCAGAAAGAAAATGCACCCCTGGGGAAGCCATTTGAAATGAGAAGCAGGGAGAGAAAGCTAGTAGTTGTTGCCAGGTGCCTTCCCAGCTGACAGAGAAACTCCAAAAGTCATCAGCCTTTCTTGAGTCAAGATATCTTTCTTTAGATGCTTCTATTTGGACATTTTTATGGCCTTAGACTGTAAACTTGTAACTTAATAAATTCCCTTTATAAAAGCCAACCCATTTCTGGTATATTTGATTTCCAGCAGCATTAACAAACCAAAAACACATGGGAAGGAATGTGGCTGGCTTCTGCTGGCCCTTGTTCCTGGTTCTGTTGCTTTCAGCTTCTGATGCCAGTGGCTTCCTCTCTAAGCATCTGTGGGCCCTCACTTAGCTCCTCCAGGACAGAACTCTGGGTTCTGGCTTGCTTAGCATCTCGTGGGAAGACACATGGTGATGTCTTTTGGGCTCTGTATCTCCAAACGCCATGTCTAGGCATCTGCTCTCTCTGTCAGCACTCCAAGAATCTCCAAATGTCTGCATCTCGTTTGGTTTTGAAGCAACTGTTCTCCAAGTTTCTGCATCTGAGGTTTCTCCAAAATGTTTCCTTTTTTAAAGGATTCTAATGAACTAATCAAGACCCAGCTTGAATGGTTCATTTTTTCCACTTCTGATGCCAGGGGTTCTTCTCTTAGGCATCTATGGGCCTTCATTTAGTTCCTCCAGAACACAACTCCATATTCTGACTTGCTTAGCATCTCATGAGAAGACGCATGAGAAAGGTATCTTTCTCTGGATGCCTTAGTTTGGACATATTTATGGACTTAGATTATATATCAAATATCCCAAACAGTTTCTAAAACCTGCAGGGAAAACTCCATTAGAATTCAAAGTCTGAGTGTCATTTATGGAATGATGTTTCATCCTTGGGGCTTCAGAGAGTGGCAGTCCCATTCTCTCTAAGAGCTTATGCAGCAGCCCTCCTCTGTGCAAATGCTGGGATGAGGGGTACAACGTTGGGGTGACTTGGGAAGACCACCTTTCTCTTGATTCCACCCTCTTCAAGCATCAGGGCAACACTCAGGCTCTCTGCCATCTCTGGGTACATGCTCAATCCCCTCAGATGATTGCCAGTCTTCCCCCAGTTGCCAGTTTGTGTGCTCCACTCTCTCTGAGGCCTGGGACACTGACACTCTTCCTGAATATTGAGGTGGAAGGCCTATCCTCTGCTTCCAGGGAAAACTCACCCTTCTGAATACAAATGGGGAGATCCACTCTCCTGGCCTGAGATTTCTTGACTAAAGACCTCAGCTTCCATAAATCTGCCTTTGTAGTCATTTTTCCTTCAATCTATCCCTTTTCTGTCCCTTTTCATCCAGACTGGCAGTGGTTTCACTTATACAGATCCTACAACACTCTTATTGGTTTTCTATCCAGTATACTGGGATCATGCCCATGAGACAATAAGACCTTCCACACATCCATTCTGGATAACTCCATCTCCAATCCTTGTTTGTCCTGTAATGGCTGACTGCTTCCATGTTTGATTAAGCTCTCATGTGGGGCTCTAGTCACTGGGGTCTCATTTTCTGGAAGCTCAGAATTTCCCAGACCATCAATTTCTGGTTTCTTTGTACCCAAAAGTTGAGTTCTCAACTTATCTCATTCCTGTTGTGTTTTATTATAACCTGCAAGGATCAGTGTCCTAGTTTGCTAGCGGCTGGAATGCAATATACCAGAAACAGAATGGCTTTTAAAAAGGGGAATTTAATGAGTTGCTAGTTTACAATTCTGAGACCGAGATAATGTTTCAGTTGCAACAAGTCTATAGAAATGTCCAATCAAAGATATCCAGTGAAAGATACCTTGGTTCAAGAAGGCCGATGAAGTTCAGGGTCTTTCTCGCATCTGAAAAGGCACATGGTGAACACAGTCACGATTTCTCTCTTGGCTGGAAGGGCACGTGGAGAACATGGCATCATCTGCTAGCTTTCTTTCCTGGCTTCCTGTTTCATGAAACTCCCCGGGAGGCATTTTCCTTCTTCACATGGTCTCTCTGCTTTTCGTGGCTATGTCATTCTTCTCTGCTCTCTCTGAACCTCTTTCATTCTCCAAAATGTTTCCTCTTTTATAGGACTCCAGAAACTTATCAAGACCCACCCAAATGGGTGGAGACATGTCGTCAACTAATCCAGCTTAACAACCGCTTTTGATTAAATCACATCTCCAGGGAGATGATCTGATTATAGTTTCAAGCATGTAGTATTGAATAGGGATTATTCTGCTTTTATGAAATGGGATTTAGATTAAAACATGTCTTTTCTAGGGGACATACATCCTTTCAAACCAGCACAATCAGCTAAGCTGCATTTTCCACATTTAGTTTGGAAATGTCTTCTGCTAAATATCCAAGTTCATCACTCTCAAATTCTCCTTCCATCCATTATCAGAATTGAATTTTGTCAAATTCTCTGCCACTTTAAAACAAGTGGACTCCTTCCAGTTTGCAATAATACATGCATTATTTCTGCCTAAGTCCTTATCAGAAGTATCTTTATAGTCCACAGCTCTACCAACAGTCTCTTCAAAGCAATTCCAGCATTTCCTATTCTCCTCCTCACAATTCTTCCAGAGTCTCCCCCTTATCCATATAAAAAGCCATTACAACATGTTTGGTATTTGCAAAGCATAGCCTCAAAATCTGTTTTAGTTTGTTAGTGCTACCAGAATGCAATATACCAGACATGGAATGGCTTTTAAAAAGGGAACTTGCTAAGTTAGCAAGTTTACAGTTCTAAGGCATAAAAATTTCCAAACTAAGGCATCCAGAGAAAGATACCGTGACTCAAGAAAGGTCGATGTCTGTCACATGGGAAGGCATGTGGCTGGCATCTGCTGGCCCTTGTTCCCAGTTGTGTTGTTTCCAGCTTCTGATGCCAGTGGTTTCCTCTCTAAGCATCTGTGGGCCTTCACTTAGCTCCTCCGGGACACAATTATGGGTTCTGGCTTGCTTAGCATCTCATGGGAAGGCACATGCCAACATCTTTTAGGCTCTGTATCTGCAAATGCCTGCGTCTAGGTGTCTGCTCTCTCTGTCGGCACTGCAAGCATCTTCGAATGTCTGCGTCTCTGTCAGCTCTGTAGCAACAGTCTCCAAGTGTCTGCATCTCCATAGTGGGGAGTCTCATGGTTTGACAAAGAGGGTCCTCGAGGGGCTGGCAGTGTTCCAGAAGAGACTAATGGGGTCCAGAAGGAATTGGAGACTGTGATAAGAGAAGCACACAGCTGTGTAGGGCTGTCACTCAGACCCACTAGAAAGTGGGATTTTACCACCAAGACAAATTCCCACAGTCCCAAACTCAGAGGCCCCTTTGCTGATGTACTTCTTGCTCTCAATGGCTCTGGTTCCAGCTGAGGGAGTCAGGAAGTCCATTTATCTGCTGAGGGCCTGGGAGAATTTTGCTTATGTCAGACTCGTATACTAAGAGGAAAAAGTGGAATATTTTGCTGCAAAGGAGAAGTGTTATTTCTCTCTAAAAATATGTGCCTGGCACATAGCAGATGCTCAATAAATGTTGAGTGAATGAAAGAAATTAAGACCAAATGGGAGTAGGAGCTGGCGGGTCAAAGGCTGGCATGCAGGCTTCTCTGACGGTGGTGAGGACAACGAGGTTTCCCACGTGGCCAGCATCCCCTGAGGCACAAGCCTTTTTTCTCTGTTATCAGAGTAATCTGGGCACATGGTAGGTCAAGTGGTACTAAAAGGCTTACAACAAAAACAGTAGGTCCCTACCTTTTCCTGTCCCACCCCTCAGTGGTACTGCTATTAGCAAAACGACCACTTCTCAAAGATATTTATTGTAGCATTGTTTGCAGTAGAAAAAAGGTTGGAAATGCCCTAAAGTCCATGGAAAATTCAATGAACTATTGCAGCAGCACCAAAAAAAAAAAAAAAAAGATCTCTTTATGTACTGATATAATATGATCTTGAGATATAGGAAATGCAGAAAGCCAGGTGCACAGTAATCCAGACTGTGTGATACTGGCATAAGGATAGACATTTAGATCATTGGACTGTAACTGAGTCCAGAAATAAGCCTTTGCATTTATGGCAATTGACTCTCAACAAGGGTGCCAAGATGATTCAATGGGGGAAAAAACAGTCTTTTTAAAACCTAGTGTGAGAGGAAACTATATATCCACATGCACATATGGAGCTGGACCCCTACCTCATATCATATCATATACAAAAATTGAGTCAAAGTGAATCAAAGGCCTAAATGTAAGCACTAAAACTATAATAATTTTAGGAGAAAATGGGTGTAAACATTTGTGACCTTGAATTAGACTATGTTTTTTCAGATATGACATCAAAAGCAGAAGCAACCAAAGAAAGAATAAATAAATTGAACCTCATCAAAATTACAGACTTTTGTATTCATAGGACACAATCAAGAAAGTGAAAACACAACCCATAATGGAAGAAATCCTGTCCTGTTCCAGGACAATTTCCTCCCTTCTGTTAGTTTGCTATTGCTGTGTAACAAATTACCCCACACCCAGCAGCTCAAAAACACACGTTTATTATTTCTGTTTTTATTATCCAGTCTGGGGTTTCAGGGCTTCTCCCCCATCTCCTGATGGTTCTGAGTAGTGGCCGAGCTCTCGGTGTTATGGGAGCTGCTGCCCCACTGCCAGAGCCTGCCCTGGACTCCCAGTGGCATTCGTGTTTTCAGGGTCTCATGTCTGGAAGTCAGAACCTGTAAAATATCAACTCTGCTCCCACTTTTGGGAATTTCCCCCATGCCTTGTTCATCTTCAGCAGCAGCAGCGGCTCCTTCCATAGGAGTCTTATAACATTGATTTTAATAAGACTCTGCTTGTCAGGGCCACTTCTAGGCAGCCCTTGACCCAGGGCAACAGCAGGGTTATCTGGGGGTGTCCCAGCCTGAGCTTGGTCAATGGAGTCATACATCAGAGGCTGAGCCCCAGAGCAGATGCTTCAAGGGATCCTGGCAGCAGCGAAAGAAGAGGCTGGGGAAGGAGGCAGGGGGCTGGTGGTTCTGGAACAGCCAGCTGTTGGGGGCAGGCATTGGTCCCAGCCAGCAGGCTCTGGGCACGCAGAATCAGGCATGATGGCAGAGGCAAAGACAGTGAGCTGCTCCTAGGAAGTAGGGTTTAGCCTGAGGACTGGGGTCTGGGTTTAGGGGAAAGGCAGGACACTTGTTCCCACGGGACAGGATGGGGGCGGGGGGCAGGCACAGCTCAAGGCAGGAAGACTTAAGCAGATTGTTGTGACACAGGGGATAGTTCTTGGAATGAGATATGGGGGGTGGGGGTGGGGCAGGGTAGAGGGAGAAGGGCATAAGGCAAGAGCCCTGGAATCTGAGCCAGAATAGCAGCAAGTGGGACCATCGGGCCTCCTGGTCCAGTCTAGGGTCAGGACTGATTCCTGAACATGGCTGAGAGCAAAAGCACAGGCAGTCCTGGACGGACATCAGATAGACACAGGGACATGTAACAAGCACTTACAGAGAAGCCTTGTTCACCAGCAGCTGAACTTAACAGAACGGGTTCTTCACTGAGGAACTTTCCCTTGTATAAACTGATTTTGACATCTCATGAGCTCCTCAACAGAGCGTGGACAGGAGAGAGATGCACTCTGTTGATGTTTGCTGGCAATTCTGATGGCCCTGATGAATTGAACTAAGGGAGAGAATGAGCTTCCATTGAGCAGGAGCTTTACACACACTATTTCTGAGATGGTTTTCTCATCCCCATTATATAGATAAGGAGTCAAGGCTCAGAGAGGTTGAGAAAATTGGCCAGAGTCACACAGCTAGTAAGTGACAGACCTAGGATTCAAACCAGAGTTTGCCTGAAGCCAAATGCAATTACTCCCCACTCTACATTAACGCCTCCTGAGGCACGTACCTTCAAGAGGTAGGTGGTCTCACAAGCCTTGATGTAAGGGGCTTCCTGTGGAAGGAATTCCTGGAGTTGCTGTTGAAGGCCTGGAATCAGCTGGTGGATCTCCTCAAATATCGCAGCACTTATTAGGTGGGAGAGGCACCTAAGCAGAAGCTCTGTGTCTGCCTCTGCCCAGCACCCAGCCCTCAGTTCTTTGGAGCCAGTAATAGGATTTAATTTGCAAACCTGTGCTGAGAACCCCCAAGTTTACCGAGTTAACTGATTATGGGGCACCTGTAAGCCACATTATCAAGGGAGAGGAGAGCTCAGCCAGGGCTCTGCTAGTCCTGTTAACATGTGGCCAAAGTTGCAAACCAAACCCCACCTTGAGGTGTCACCTGGGACTGCCTCTGTTGGGTTCTGAGGGAGATTCCAATAGAAGGAAAAGCTATAAAGCTGGTGATCTGATGTAGAAATAGAAAGAAAATATACGGATGCAGATGTACATAGATATACTGATATAGGTATGTGGTTATATAGGCAGGCAGGCAGAAAGATAGAAATAGAAGTAGATACAGATTTCCCAAAGACAAGCCAGGCAAAGATACATTTTGAAAATGGCTACCATGCACTAAACTCATTTAATATTCATAAAGACCCTGTAAGGTAGGAATTTTTATTCCTACCTGTAACCTGGAGGAGAGACCACCACACCCCCCTTGCTGCCTACCTCCCTTTCCTCCCTGATTTTCAGCCCAGCTCAGAATCGTTCAGAATAATGACATTTCCCGGGCGCCCTAGCTGGAAGGTGGCTAAGTCCCAACCAGGAGGATATAAGCTAGCACGGTTTATGCAACTCCCAGGAACTGTCCTTAAGGGGAGGTGACTTTCTTTGTCCCTTCTTCCTTCTAGCTGCCTGCCATGTGGTTCCGATGGCTGGAGCTAAAGCAGCCCCAGAAGCCATGTGATAAGGAGGGCAGAGCCACACGAGGGAAGGAGCCTGGGCCCTTGGTGACAGCACAGTGGCCATACCACCCACAGGCTGCCTGTGTTTTCAGGAGAGAGCGATTAAATTCTCTCTTGGTTGAGTCTCTATGTTTTCTGTCATAGACAGTCACATGAATTCTAACAGATTCCAAACCTTTAATTTCTCTGACTAAAATCACCATCCCTCATTGCAGAGGCCCCACTGTGGTCCTTTAGGTCTCAGGTTTGTTCTGAAATGAACTTCTCCACCTTGGGGGTGAAGCAAATGTGTGTTCCTAGGGGTGGGCACACTTAGTTTTAAGTGGGGAAAGCCATTGCATGTCATGATGATATAGAGGTTGGTAGTCAGAAGAAACAGATTCACAAGTTCTGTCAGCCTCTGCCTGGCTCCCTGGCCCCTCTCCAGGCCCCCGCTGAGCCCACCGCAGTTTCTACCTGTGGCTAATCCACCAGTTCTAGCCCTGGGCAGGAGGCATGTCGGGAAGGCAGCCAGCTCAGCTCTATGCTTACAGCCGATACCCCCTAAATAATGCCAAACCCTGTGCCTGGCACATGGTAAGTCCTTATGAGTAAATGAACTAATGAATATATAATAGTGTCTAGTCACTGGCCCTCTTTCTTTAGCCTGTGATTCTGACACTTTGATAACCAGACCTTGGTCTCTGTCGAATGGTGTTGCTCCCAATTCAGGCTCACCTGGAACCTTGGAATGTGACCTTACTTGGGAACAGGGTCTTTATTCTTATTATAACAATCTGTTATTATTTAAAACAATGTAATTAAGGTAAGGTGAGGTCATGCTGGATTACGGTTTGCTCCAAATCCTTATAAGACACAGATGCAGAGAAGGTGAGTTGCAAATGGAGGGAGGGATTAGAGTAATGTCTGCAATCCAAGGATTAGTCAAGGATTGCTGGAAACCACCTGGAGCTGGAAGAGAAGCATGGACAGTCGCTCCCTCAGGGCCTTCAGAAGGGACAATCCTGTTCACACTTAATTTGGGATTTCTGGCCTCCAGAACTGTGAGACAATAGATTTCTGTTGTTTTAAGCCACCCGTTTGCAGTGCGTCATTATGGCAGCCCCAGGGAACTAATACGGTCCCCAACTCTTCCATCTTCCTTCTCCCCACTAGGGGCCATTTAATGCACATGCCCTTCTCCCTGCCTCCCCTGGGTAGACTTGGCCCTGCCTTCTGTTCCCTGGCCCACTACTGACCTCAGGCTAAAGGGAGTTAAAAACATCTGTCCTCTGTGCTGTGATTCAGCCTCAGGCCATTGTTGGAGGCAGCTGGCTCTGATCTGGGTGGGTGGGGGGGGGTCTGTTCTCACACCTGAGCTTTGCCTTCTTGCTGAGACTCAGACCCTACCCCAGTGGACTGGGTGTCTTTCTGTCTTGTTCCTGGGGCCTGAATTCTTTCATGGGAGCTGACCAGGCTGGGGTCCCCCCCGGGATTTGGTCCTTCCTCGCTTTAACAGGGGCTGGAGTCCTACCACCTCCTGGAAGCCCTTCCTGTCCCGCTCCGTCCCCTCCCTGCTGCGATGGCCTTCCTGGGCTCCCCTTCACCTGGCTCTGTGCTCCTCACAGGACCTTACAACAGAACAGTTCGACTTATTTGAGTCATTTATTTCTTACAAGGTTGTTGAACTGTTTCCACAAGCCAGGCTCTTCAGTGGCGCTGGGGATAAACTAGAGAAAAAAACAAGTCGGTCCCACCTCCTGGGGCACTTATAGGGACCAGGGAAAAAGACACCAAACATAACATCACAACAGTTATCGGTGCCCTGAAAACACTAAGGTATATGAAAGTAGGTTACAGGGGAACTGACAGATCTGAAAGGGTCGGTGAAAGCTTCGAAGCCCTGGGGAAGTGACGGCGAAGTTGGGGGTCTTAAGGAAGAATGGGATCTAGCCAGGTGGAAGGGGAGAGTGTTTGCAGCAGAGGGAATAGCATGTGCAAAGGTTCTGAGGCAGGACGATGGGTGGCAGTAGACCTGAGTTGCAAACCCCGTGAAAGAGGGGGAGAAGGGTGTGGAAAGGCTGGGCACGCGGGCAAGCCCCTTTTAAGCCAGTGACTGTGTGTTAAGCCTCTGAGTCTGCTGGACGGGGCTTCCCCTTGGTGTGGGCCAGAGATCTTCCCATAGCCCGCTGCACCCCAGGCAGGTCCCTTCCAGGCCCTGCCACCCTCCAGCTGCCCCACCGTCCCACTATTATAGGTGTTGTGCCCAGCTGGGTCTGCGATTTCATCCTTTATCTCTCCCCAGTCCCTTATATCCATAGGACCCCCAGGTCATAATTTATGGTCTTTTAGTAAGATTTGTTCCATTTAGGAACTTAAGGTAAGAAAAAATATATAAAGGATAATCCCTATCAGCAATGTTCAAGATGTGGGGTGGAAATTCTGGGTTCCACCTTCCCTGAGGTCTCTGGTGACCATGAGAGCTGGACCCGGGCCTGCCCACTGCCTCTTATGCACGTGAGGGTTGACTCACCTCCGAGACAAACTTGTGGGCACAAGGCTGGGGGAGGAAGATTCAAAGAAAAAATAGGAGAGAGACTTCATCACGAGACCCTGCCGGGTGCTTCAATACATCCTGCAATTCTGGAACCAGACCGATTCTGTTACTTCCTCTGATTAAACTTCTGTTTTCCCTCAGCCCACTGGATTTGTCTTTCGGTTATTTAATTCTAACTGTAATAAAGAATCCATTGAACTGCATGCTAACACAATATGAGGCTGTGAAGCAAACAGCAGGCCTGGGAGGATGGGATTGAACTGGGTGGAGTCTATAGGGCTTTGTTATTTTTATGAGCTCTGGTACATAAAATCTAATTGCATTTTGACTCAGAACTCAGAGATGGAGACACACTCAGGTCAAACTGGGGACCTTGGAACAGGAGAAGAGACCAGTGCTGTCCTTGCTGTCGGCAATCTAGTCCTTTTCCCAAGTCACAGCTACCTGCCTGTAGCTTTTCTGACCCCTGTCAGGGTGTTAGCATCTTGGTCCCGGACTCATCCGTGTCTTAGAGCCTGCAGGCGACCAAGACAGGGCTTCACTGTCCCACGACATTCCCAGCTTTAGACTGGAATTGCTTGCTCTGACCCACCTTTCAATGTTCTACCAAATTGTTCTGACTCTCCCAGCTTCTGTCTTTGAGGCTCATTTTCCCACCTCTGGTCTTCCCCACTCCTGCAACACTTCACACTCAGGGCTGCTTCTCCAGTTATGACTTCCTGAATTTGGGTCCCTTCCTTGCCACTATAAGAACTCCCCCTTGGACCATTCTCCCAGCCAGCCTGGCTTGCCATGTGCCTTGGTTCTGGCACGTGTGGGTGTCGCCAGCCTGGGTGGCTGAGAAAGACATGGCTGCTCCAGTGAACCACCTGCCTCAGGAACCAACCCCCTGTGCTGGCAGAGCCTCTCCCCACGGCTGAGCCCACAAGCATCGTCCCTTGGGTGAAGAGGGTTGACTTTCCCCAAAGTCTAGGAGCTTTTGGAGATGCTCTTTTAGACAGAAGTTTATGTAGAGAGTCGGACTTTAAGGAGAATTTCAAAACTGGCACGTACAGGATGTGACAACACTGGCCAAGTCCCAACCAAGCACTGGAGGCCCCCTGCTGGGGCCAAGTGTCAACCCTGGACCTCTGGGACCACAGGAAGGTCCTGGGGTTCCAGTGGAGGGGCTGGAGCTGGCCAGAGTGATGGGGCCAGGAGGGCAAATATCAGCTGCTCACCAACTGGTGTGAAACTATTTCAACATTTTAAAAACAGGTGCAGCTGCATTGGTGCATACCAACTGCCTAGCAGTCCTGGTTGGTCCTGCTGGATGAGTGGTAGGTAGAAAAACGGGCCTCTTCATGGAAGAGCTTCTTCATAGAAGCAACAGCTTTGCCTGACGGTTCCACTGGAGCCACACCCCGTCAGAGGCTTCTCCAGTGTTTGGTCAGGTTGCTGACCTGAGGTTCCAGGCCACTATTTGCTCTTTCTGAGAGGAAGAAGAAAGACACAGTGGTTGAGAACTCAGGCTCTGGGGTCAGACTGTCCTGGCTATGTCACAAGCTGTGTGACCTTGGGAAAGTTGCTTAACTCCTCTGAACCTTGGTTTTCTCTTCTGAAACACGGGGATAAGAATGCCCCTCTTACTGGGGTATCATAGGGGTTCATGTTAAAAGTCCATAAAACACCTGGCATAGAATAAGCATTTAATTGATAATAACTAATATTATTTTAATCAACTCAGCTCTGATGGCTCAAATTGACCATTTTTTCCTTAACAACCCGATCACGACCATATTCCGCCCCAGCCCCCACCAGGAGCTTACTATGTTCCACATACACACTAGATGCTGGGGATTCAGAAACGCATGACAAACTATGTATTAAGCACTACAAGATTCTTAAATAAATAAACAAATACTTAAAGACTAGCACCCTTTTCACACCCATATACCAACTCCTCACTTGTCTCATGTGGAGAAAGCCCTATATTGGTCTCACTTTTCTACTGTGGTGATTTGGAGCTGCATAGACCCCCCAAAAAAGATGTCCTTAAACTCAGTCCATTCCGGTGAGTACGAACCCATGGTAAGTGGGACCTTTCAATGAGAACCTACATAATCAGGATGTGTCTTAATCCAGTTATTGGAGTCCTTTATAAGCTGAATGAGATTCAGACAGGCAGAGAGGAAGCCACAGAGGGAGAACTGGAAGCTGAAGGTCAATGGAACCTAGAGGGGCCACCATATGCATTGCCATGTGGCAGAGGGACCAGGACCAAGCTCCCTGGCAACCGGCCCAGAACTCCCGTCTTCGAGAAGAAAGCATCACCTTGATGAGACCCTGAGGTGTACTTCTCCTCGCCTCAGAACCACGAGCCAATAAATATCCATTGTTGATGCCAATTGCATGGTATTTGCTTTGGTAGCCAAGAAAACGAAAACACCTCATTCCCAGAGTGGCCTAGAGACAAGGAGGTGGACCCGTGCCACCTCATGGCCTGTGTCCTCACAAAGGCGAGTGGCTGTTGGCATGGAGAGGAGCCTTTACCCTCCTTGGCAGAGGTGGACACTGGAGAGGGGGCCTTCGCAGCTGAGAAGGGGCAGCAAACAGTCTTGGGGGGCAGGTGGCGGGATGTGGAGGGTTGGAAGGGCAGGGTTCCCTGCAATGGGGACCTGGAAACCCACAGGCCAAGGGCAGCTTCCTGGCAGCCACAGCAGGGCAGGTACCAGCTGGGGGTAGAAGGATGGAGGGCAGGGTCTCTCCACCCTGAGGAGAAGCTGGCTGCCTCGTGGGCTCTTTGTCAAGGAGGGCCAGTCACTGCACCCAACAGGCCTGTTTCCAATGGGCCAGCTATATTAGAGTAGCTATGTTTTATTTAAGTCTTCAAATGTGTCCACTTAAACAGGCCACCTGTCGACTCTGTCTCTCCATCCATTTACCTATCTGGTGTTGACTCACAGGTCACATCTCAAATCTTGTCGCCCCACTAACATTGCCAGTAAAATCAGCCCAGCCTGGAAGAATCTTATTACTGGCAGCATTGTTTACACTCATCAACCAAATGCTGTTGAAAACATCAAAGAGAAGGGTCCTTGCACCTTTGAAATGGAGATAATTGCTTGATTATCTAATATTGCTAATTTACAAGACAATATTAATATATTGTCTGAGACTGATAAAATAAGTCAACATGCTGGTCAACTGCATTATTTTATATACACCACATCAATCTCCATGTCGTACCTGGTGCCTCTGTCTACATTGTGTACTTGGTGTGAAGCTCCTACAGGAAGACAGAGCAAGGCAGCTGAGAGCCCATATGTTTCTCACATCAGTAGATGTAAAGAGGTGAGGCTGCATTTCCTACTTGTCAGGCTCTAAAGCTTAATTGGGCCAGAAATATTCCCTGGTTCCTGCTTCTATAAGACAGATCTCATCTGTCACTAAGCATCTGTGGTACCCGGAAGGGACAAATGTAAGTCTGTGGGCTGGCAGCTTTGAGAGGGAGCAGATTTTCCCCCTCTGTGCCAATTCTGGGCACAAGGTTTGATTTTCTTTGTTTGAATGGCTGTGTCTGAACCTCGGGCCTTGGAACTGATGCTTTGAGCATGCCTGGGTACCAGGCACTCTGCAACTGGCAGGACCTACAGGGAAACTGCCCACAAAATCCATGGCAGTGCAGTTCTTAGAACAAAGAAGGTCTCCGAACAAGGGACACTGATGAAGAGAGGCGGGTGAGGTTGAACCAAGGGTCATGACCATGGATCAATGAGGAAGAAGGGGGAACAGTCAGGGGAGGTGGGGGGCAAAGGCTTGTAGGCAGCACCTTCATGCATTCACTGGATCAACAAGTATTTATTGAGCACTTACTGTGTGCAGCAGTGATGAGGGCAGACCCTGTTCCTGCTCTGGGAGGAGAGAGACACACACAGAAAATACAAAGGTATCTTTGATATATGGTAGTGAAAGCTAAAGCTAGTTAAGGGGAGATGGGGCAGTCCTGGCAGAATGGAGCAGTGAGCAGAGGGTCAACAGGTAGGCAGGGCATCGCCTCACCAGGGGTGTTTGGGAACTGGAAGGCTTGGAGAGGTGTGGTGTTGGCGACAGGGATGCAGGCTGGGGAGGTTTTGTTTGTTTCCTTTTGTCTTTTTTTCCCCCTGCTTTTTAAATTGTATAATATAACATATATACAAAGCAAAGAAAGAAAAAAGCAATAGTTTCAAAGCACTCTTCAACCGGTAGTTACAGACAGATCCCAGAGTTTGTCATGGGCTACCATACCATCCTCTCAGATTTTCCCTTCTAGCTGCTCCAGAATATAGGAGACTAGAAGGCATAAATATTTCTTTTCATCACGATTGACTTTTTTTACTTTTTTTGTGAAAAATAACATACATGCAAAAAAGCAATAAATTTCAGAGCACAGCACAACAGTTAGTGTAGAACAGATTTCAAAGTTTGGTATGGGTTACAATTCCACAATTTTAGGGTTTTATTTCTAGCTGTTCTAAGATACTGAAGACTAAAAGAAATATTAATATAATGATTCAGCAATCATACTCATTTGTTAAACCCTACCTTCTCTAACTCCACTGTCACCTTTGATCTTTCTATCCCACTGTTTAGGGGTACTTGGGTTATGACTCTTCTAACTTTTTCATGTTGGAAGGGGCTGTCACTACTACAGGGTAGGGAGATGGAACTAGCTGATGTTCCGGAGAGGCTGGGCGCTCTAGGTTTCAGGGCTTATCTGGTCCAGGGACCCATCTGGAGGTTGTAGGTTTCTGGAAAGTTACCCTAATGTATGGAACCTTTGTGGAATCTTATATATAGCAGGCTGGGGAGTTTTGATGGGGCCTAGTGGGCCATATGAAAGGGCTATATGCCCCCTCTCTTCTCTCTAAGGCCCCTACTCTGCATTTCTCATCCAGGACCCACGGGTGTCGTGTGAGGGTGGAATGCAGGACTGGATTCTGTTTTTGTCCTCTATGCAGAACACCAAGATCCTGTAACTTCCCTGGGAGAGGATGTGGTGTGTAGAAATATCTCCCCCTTCACCTGGGGCCTCGCACAGCCTGGTCTCCAAGGCTCCTGCACACTCCGGTGCCGTGCATGGGTGCAGGGGTGCAGGGGCCCCGCAGAGGCCAGGGGCTTCCAGGCGGGCGCATGGTGTGGCATTCTCTGTCTGATGATGTGGAAAGCTGCCCGTGTCCTGGAGGGCCTATTAATATCATCCCAGGCCAGAGCCCAATCATCACTTGGATTTTCGCCGCCGGCTGGAGTGATCCTTCAATCCACATGAAAGCCCAAAAGCCTCTCCTTGGAGACGTTAATTAGCTCCCAATTAACGCAAGACAGAAGCTCACTCTGGATAGAGAGCAGGATTAGTTCCAGCCCTGGAATCTGTCCCTCATTTGTCTACAAAGAGGCTTCAGTTCTTTCTTATCAAAAAAACCCAAAATAAAAAATTAATATGAATATTAAAGAGGCTTTTGAGGTTTCTTTCCTTGGCCTATACAGAGTTGAAAACTTCCCAATAAGGGTCCAGCCTTGTCTCAGACTGTCTCCCGCTCATCATCATGGCCTGATCCCGGCTCTTAAGCAGCAGTTTGGTCTTCAATTAGCAGACTTGAAACGAAGTAAAGCGCCTTCGTGGAATGGAGATGCCAAGGTCTCTGAGAATGACCCTTAAGGGTGGTAAAGGGCCTGTGGGGCCACCATGGTGATCTCTTCTGAATCCGAGAAGAACCTGTGGGCCAATTCAAGTAGCTGGGGTGTGGGGGGTGTGTGTGTGGGAGGAAACCTGGATTTGGTTCCTAAGTGGGCTTTCGTTCCCACCACGAGCAGCGACCAGACACCCACACTCACCGCATAAGCAGTCAGGAGACGGAACGATGGACTCCTGCCTTGAAGAGCTCAGCTAAGCCAAGGAGTGAGGCACAAGCAAAAGTTTGGAATTGGCCACTCATTTAGTCCTTCTTCTCTTTCTTTATTTCAACCCCAGGAAATGTGTTCCCAGGGGACCAATCCCCGTGGTCTGTGAAGGGAAGGGGAGGCAGGGGCTGGAAGGCCATCTCCATCTGGGGCTTTCCCATCCATCCCTGCCCTAAGCAATCGCCAGAGCAGGGAGAACAGACTAGCTTTTAGTAGTTTAAAGGACTAGAGGCAGGGGTGGGAAAGAAGATGGAAAAGGTCAAGGCATTGAAAGAAGGGGGTTTATGTTGGATGGAGAGTCTTCCTCCCTGACTCCAGCTAGCATGCCACCCTCCACCCCAAACACGCAAAGATGCGCACTCAGATGCAGACAGAGAGGAAGCAGGCTGGAGCAAGAGATTAGAGGATCCAGGGAGAGGATGGAGGGTTTATGATGGGATAAGGACTCATTCTTTAATAATCCCTCAAGCTCTTACCACAAAGCAAATTGTGGCCCCTTCTCGCTGTTTTGGAAAAGTGATTGTAGTTGGCGAACACCAAGAGTCCTCGATATATCAGCTGTTCTGTTAAATGCTGGGCAAGAGAAAGCTGCCTTTAGGGAAATTTGCTGTCCCTTTAGGGGAGAACTGTTAATGGAGAACTATTTTCAGGCTCAGCCATGGTGAGTCTGTAACAAGTAATGAGTTATCCTATTGAGAACATTGCTGTATGCATTGAGAAATCGTTCATCTATTTGCATTTTCCTATTTTGGCATTTATTTTTAAAGAAAGATTAATTTCCAGTTGAATTCTGAAGACAGGCTTGGTTTGGGTAGGAGGGTCCGGATCATTTCCTGAGTTACCGTGACACTTGAGAGTCCTAGTCAGGGACCCCAGGAGACCGGGCTGGCCAGCCCCAATCTCTGCCTTTAAGGGTCTGAGCCATGGGTGGCCTCAGGATTTGAATAGGGCTGGGGAGCCCCCTGCTTAGTATTACCAGGCTGCCTCTCTTACAGCTGGACCATCTAAGTCCCCCAGATGATCTCATTTCCTTCAACAGTGTCAGCTGCTTGTCAGCACACGGGGTGAGTCCAAACCTCCTCCTGATTCCTATGGTCCAGGTCCCCCAGCAGTTGGGTGACCAGCTTTGCTGCTCGGAAGACAGGGGCTCCTGAGCCTTTTCTTCTTTAAAGAAACAGGGAGCATATAATGATGCTACATGTTCACAAAGCTCTGCAGACAGATTGTAACGGAACACAGACTACTAACGCAATAAAAGCCACACGCCACAGTTATTCTAATACATATTCAATATTATAGGCAATCTTTTTTTTTTTTTTAATAGTTGAGTAATGGAGAAGTTCACATAAGTGATTCACTTCCACCATGGGGGCTGCACTGCCATGCTTTGCCTTCTGGGTTGTCCTGGGGTGGGGGTGTCTGGGGCTTTAGCCTGGCCCTTGGGACAGCTGTGCAGCAAGAACCCCTCCTGCTTAAATCCAGAATCTAGAACTGCTCCTGCTGTTCCTGAGCTCAGGGTAGTGTTGAAATTTCTGCACGCACTGTGCCCGAGCCCCTGCTGAATATCAGTCCTTCTAGGGAGATGGACTTACTTCATTATTGCCAGCCCCTTGTCTTATCCCTAAACCTCCCTCCCCACCTATGCACCCCAGAGGGCTGAGATCCTGTGGTCAGCAGATGTCAGACTCCCTTTTCCAAGAACATTTGAATGTTGCCTGGCAAAAGGCTCTGTTTCTTGCTAGAACCCCCCTTACCTCCTTCCTGCTTTACCCTGATGCCAACCTCTTGCTTGGATTGTCTGCTACCTGTTTCCAGTGGCATGCGTTTTAGCTTCTGGGACCTACTTGCTTTGCCGGGCTTTTGCCTGTGTCCAGCAGCTGAGCTGGCCCTCCTTTTCCTGCCGTGCTTTCATCACTAGGCCTGGAGCCTAGTGCTCTTGGCTGGCATCTCATCTGGCTTTCACCAGCCCCTTCTTCCAGAGGATTGTGTGCCACCCGCATTTGCCCAATCCCTTGACCCAGGTTCTGACAACAACAACAACAACAATGATGATGGTTACTATTTGTTGAACACCTGCAATGGACCTGTATAAAAATTTTCTGTTATGGGAAAATTTCAAACGTATACAAAAAAATAGAGAGAATAGTAAGAAACCCTCATGCATCTATCACTTAACTTCCACAATTTTCAATTCGTGCCAATCTTGTTTCATTTATCCTACCTACTCTGGTTGCTTGTTCATTTATTTACTGGAGTATTTTAAAGCAAATCCTAGATGTCATGTAATTTCAGGCATAAACACATAAATATTTTCAGTGATTGTGAACTGATAATTAACTCTCTCTCTCTCTCTATAATATATATATATATAACTGCCACGTCATTATCCCACCTAACACACCAACACCTTTATATTACCAGTCCGTACTCAAATTTCCCTGATTACCTTTTACAGGTGGTTTGTTCAAATCAGGAGCCAATTTAGTTAAGACTTCTTCATTCCTTTATTCTATAACAGTCCCTTCCAGATTTTTCATGATTCTGATTTGTTAGAGAACCTGGGTGATTCGTCTAGAAGAATGTTCTACATTCTGGATTAAGATGAACACTTCCTTAGGCTGTCGCCTGATTTATTCTTCCATAGTTCGTGTTTCTACAAGCTGTGGTTGAGGTCTATAAACATGACCAGATTCAGGATGGAGGGTCACTGGGAACAGGCATCCTGGCAGCAGGGGGTTTATCACTTTTATCACTGACAGTATTAAGAATTGCTGGTGCATGATGATTACATAGAGGCTGACTTTTAGTTGGTTTTATTGTTGTCTTAACATTCTCTTCCAAGTGCCCTGCCATTGGGTGCTGTCATACCAGCCCGCATGTCGGCAAGTCACTGAGTTCAGGTCCCATTAGTTTTCAGAGTAAGGGATTTGTGCCCTAGTAATTGACCCATGAGTTTTACTATTTTTGGTGTCATTATGGGCACACAGGTTTTTACATGATTCTTTTGTGCTGCTCAAATTGTTCCATCTTAGGCCAGCGGGTACACTTTTGAGTTGGTTCTTTTGTTTGTCTTTTGACAAGACCTCAGTGCTTCCTTATTTTCTGATCCAACAAGATATTCCAAGCTCCTCTTATATATTTCCTGCCCCAAACCTAGAATCAGCAATTTCTCCTTTTGGTGGGAAATAGTATTTGGATACCCCAGATTGTTGACAAGGATTGCTCATTGCTGTTGGCGTAAGCTCTAGGCCTTTCCCAAGGTCAGAGCTGGAACTTTTTTTTCATTGAAGTATAACTTACATATGAGAAAAGTGAACAGATCATAAGCAGACAGTGTGATGTATTTTCACAAAGTGAGAAGCCTTCTTTTGTCAGCACCGGATCAAGAAATAGAAAACCTACCACCACCCAGAGGCCCCTTCCAGTTTCCTCCCAAGAAAAAGTGTTCTTTTGACTTCTAACATCAGAGATTAGCTTTGCCTGTTTTTGAAATTTATATAAGCACAATTGTGCTGTATGTACTCTCATTCTTTCCTAAAGAGGAAAACAAACAAACAACCGATAATCCATGAGTTCATACTGTTATTTCTAATTAAAAGTTTGAGTATGGACTTTGTTTACTTAACTTTGTCAATTTTACATTGTCAGCTCTTTTCTCTTTTGCTAAAAAGCTTTGTTTTTAAATGACTTTAAGAGGTACTTATCTGCTTTATTCTACAATATAACTGTAATAGTTTTAAAATATGTATGTGAATATTGATGCCAACAGTAAAATTGACTGAATGCTGTTTATGATTTCTTTGTGGTTTATTTTGTTCTTAGAGTACATCCCACTAGGATTACATAATCAAAATTCTATATTTTAAAGTCATTTGCAGTAATTATTTTGCTCATGTTATTATGCCACTTACTTGATATGGATTAGGCACCTTTCTTTCCTTTTGTTTGCAATTTCTAAGACTTGTGGCTTTTTGTCTTTTTGATTTTTTCAAAATTATGGATTCAAAGTCAAAACTATATAATAAGATAAAATCACAGAATCTAACTTCCATTTCTAGCCTCTCCACCCTGTTTCCTTCCTTCCCACCCATAGGTAGCCATTTGTATTAGTATTTAGTTTATTTGTTCATCAATTTTTAAAAATATAACTAAGTATGTATATATATTCATATTATCCCCTCTCATTTTGCAGCGGATTAATGATCGCCCCAAATTCTTTGTCACGTTCCCCATTGAGAGACGGAGTTTCTCTCTCCTCCCCTGAACCTGTTTTGGTCCTGGACTGCATTACCAGAATAGCCCTAAGAGGCCGGGCAGCTGTTGTTTCCTCCTTCTTGGTACACGTGCCTTTGGAATTCAGCAGCCAGTAAACAGCTAAGTGAGCCACGTGGGGAAGGAATGATGCTAGCCTGGCAGCCAGGCCCCTGGCACAGGCAGATGAGTGGAGCTATCTCAGACCCTCCAACCTGGCCACTACCTGGCTTTAAGGGAAACCAGCAGAAAAACTGCTCAGCGATGGTATCAAGATGTGCAGTTGTTATTAATTCTAAATTGTGAGATACTGAGCTGTTTGTATCTAACATGGTCTTTGCCAGAAACTTTGGGTACCTATATGATATCTGAGACTCAGGGTTAGAGCTCTGAAGCTATGAAAATGAGCAGCACCCCATACAGGAACTGTTTAAAAAGTTGAAAAAGTGATCAGACTTCAACTGGAGATATGAATGAAGCTGATCTGGATAGGACTAAGGTATACTAGAAGACTGGGTAAAGGATGATATCATCCATATTTTAAAACCTTTACTCCTGGGTATGAGACTAAAGGGAAAGATGTTTATTGGGTTCAAAATTTATATTTTGGTCAGTTTAGTCGAACACCATAAGTACAGGGAATCTTGAATAGGGAGTGAATCTTGAATAGGAAGTGGAATTTTGTTGGTTTGTCCAGGTTAGTGTGATGTCCTGAAAAATCCCAGAGTGATTTGGGTGGTGAATAAAGAAGTATTTGCAAAGTCCCCTTGGGGCAATGGGGTGAAAGGAAGAAATAGTTGACTTCCTATCTGGAGAATTCCTGATACTTTCACAAGCAGTGGGGCCAACCAAATCAATAGGCCAAGCCCTTGATCTTGGGGTTTGCCCTTATGAAACTTATTCCTGCAAAGGATAGGCTAAGCCTACTTAAAATTAGGCCTGAGAATCACCCTCAGAGAACCTCTTTTGTTGCTCAGATGTGGCCTATCTCTCCAAGCCAACTCAACATGTGAACTCACTGTCCTCCCCTCCCCTCCTATGTGGTACATGTCTCCCAGGGATAAAAATCTCGTGGGACAGGACTCCTGGGATGAGCCGGGACTTGGCATCATGGGAATGAGAAAGACTTCTTGACCAAAGGGGGGATGAGAGAAATGTGACAAAATAAGGTTTCAGTGGCAGAGAGATTTCAAACAGAATTGAGAGGTTATCCTGGAGGTTATTCTTATGCATTATATAGACACACCTTTTTAGTTTATGGTATATTGGAGTGGCTAGAGGGACGCATCTTAAAACTGTTGAGCTGTGTTTTAGTAACCTAGATTCTTGAAGAGGATTGTATAGAGATACAACGTTTTCAGTGTGACTGTGTGACTGTGAGAACCTTGTGTCTGATGCTCCTTATATCCGGGGTATGGACAGATGAATAAAAAAATATAGATAAAAATAAATAAATAAATAATAGACAGACTAAGGGAAAAATAATTTGGGTAGATGGAAACACTAGTGGTCAAAGAGAGGGAGGGGTAAGGTGTATGGTATGTATGAGTTTTTTCTCTTCCTTTTTGATTTCTTTTTCTGAAGTGATGCAAATGGTCTGAAAAATGATCATGGTGATGAATACACGACTATATGATGGTACTGTGAGCCACTGATTGTGCACTATGTATAGAAAGTATGTGTGTGAAGATTTCTCAATAAAAAATTTAAAAAAATAAAGATTTGCAGCTGTGCTTGTCGGTCTCCAAAGTCACTGACCTTACTCTCTTCCATGCTCCCTTTTGATTGATGGAGGGATTATATCAAAACCGAATCCTCAGGCCTGAAGACCCCTTTCTGGGGGCTGAGGCAGACACTGAGAGGAAGCATCTGAGCAGAGCTCCAGGCTATTTGAGAGCTCAGTGTTGATTAGAAAAAGGATGACAAGCTTGTCTCGTTGCTCATGGCATTATTTTGACTGTCACTTCTTGTGCTGGGTAAGCACGCTCAGTCTTATGCTGAGTGCCGCCTGAAATCTCGATTTTCCTTTGCTATCTAGCATGAGTCTTCCTCCCCTTCTCCAGAGAGAACTGCAGTGGCAGCATGGAGGGAGGAGAAAGCCCAAGCGGGGCCAACGACTCAAACTTGAGAGTTGACAGTTAAGGCAGGAAATCAGAAGAAATTCTAGGGTGTGGCAGCTTGTGTGACCTCCAAAGATGAGTTCATCTCTTGGTTGCCAACCATAACATTTCTTTCCTTTCATTTTACTCCACTGTTTCTACTTCTTTTGATTCAGAAAACTTGGGTGGTCTGCAAAAGATCGTTTTCCCCAGTGGTGCTGGTAACCTGGCTTTGAGCTGGTGCCCAGGACCCAGCTTGGGGGCCTCTGAGAAGGTTTTCCAACTTCCAAGCTTTGGCTCATACTGTTCCCCACCTGGGATGCTGCCTCCCTCCCTTAGCTGTCCAACCTGCACTGCCCTTAGTGCTCAGCTCAAGTTCAGTCAACTTCTGGAAAACTTCCATAATCCAATCTCCAGCCGAGCCCAAAGTTGTTTCTCTCTCTTCTATTGATTCTATGGTACCTATTGATTCTACCACTCATGACACTTAGCATATCCTTGTATTATTAGTTACCTGTAACATGATATTGAAATAATTCTCCTCTATCTCAGAGTTTTTGCAGAAGCCCCAAGGCTGAGAACAATGTAACAGCTGTAACATACCCTCACATCTTAATGCAAGGTGCTGGACCCCGCGTAGCTCCTGCTAAGATTGTGCAGCAGGCTGTGGCAGAATTAGCTCATCACTAACCTCCAGGCCCTCAGAAAAGATGAATCACTGGGAGGTCGAGGAGGGCAATAAAGATGATTTCTTTGGGGAAGGTAGCACTTCCCCTACCTCCAGCTCATTATTCACAATTGCCAAAAGATGGAAACAATTCAAGTGCCCATCAACAGATGTGTGGATGAACAAAATGTAGTATATATATATGATGGATTATTATGCAGCAGTAAGACAAAATGAGGTCCTTAAGTATATGACAACAGGAATGAATCTTGAAGACATAATGCTGAGTGAAATAAGCCAGACACAAAAGAATAGATACTGTATGATTTTGCTTTTATGACCTTGATAAAGGAAAACTCAGAGGCTTATAATAATGAACATATGGAACCTAGAGATACATGGAAGCTAGAGATGGGTGACTGGTTAGCTAATGAGGATGAACTCAAATTTAAGGGAATGGATAGAAGTGAAGGCAGTCTATTAGTTCATTAGAGGGAACCAGGTCACATTTCTTCTGGGCCCTGGGTGCCCAAGGCTGCATTTTGTAAGCCTGTATCACCATGTATGGACCATATAATTCCCCGCGCCTGTCCTGGCCTGTCCTAGCAGTGGTTCCTACCAGCCCGCGTGGCCTCAAACCTCATATTCAATAGGAACCATTGGAAAGGAATTGCCAGATTCAGGGTGGTCAAGTGTTGACAGCAGCTTTTGTTTAGTTTAGATGAAGCTGAAAATGGCAGAAATAGGGAAAATGCAGTTTAAGAATTGTTACATTTACCTATTTTCAAATTCTCAGAAGCATAGGAAGTAGGAAGCGGACTTTTTGGTCTCATGTTATCTTGGCTTTAGAATATCTGAACCGTCCTTAGATGGTAGATTTTTCCATTGCTTCTATTTCTTGATTAAGAAAAATATTTCTAAGGAAGGTAAAGATTAATTTAGGTCAGATAGTTCTGCTCTTGAAGTATATAGGATCATATCATCTGCAAATTGTGAAAGTTTTACATCTTCCTTTCCAATTTGGATGCCTTTTATTTCTTTTTCTTTTTCTTTTTCTAACCTAACTGGTCTGCCCAGATCTTCAAGAACAATGTTGACTAACAGTGGTGACAGTGGGTATCTGTGTCTTGTTCCAGATATTAGAGGGAAAGCTTTCAGTCTTTCATAATTAAGTTGATGTTAGCTATGGGTTTTTCCTATATGCCCTTTATCATATTGAGGAAGTTTCCCTCTATTCCTATTTTTAAAATATTTTTATCAAGGAAAGATAGTGGATTTTGCTGTCTTCTCTGTGTCAATCAATATGATCATCTGGGGTTTTCCCTTCATTTTGTTAATGTGGTTTTGCCAATTTGAAGCTTTTATGTACCCCAGAAAAGCCATATCCTTTTTCCTGATCCAGACTTGTGAAGGTTGACATGTTTCCCTTAATCTTGATTTAATATTATAGGGTAAAAACCTTTGATTAGACTGTTTCAAGGAGACTGACCCACTCTATTGTGAGTGTGACCTTTTGATTAGATGGATATGTGACTCTGCCCATTCAAGGTGGGTCTCGATTAGTTTACTGGAGTCCTTTAAAAGAGGAACTATTTTGGAGGAAGCTCAGATGCTTGGAGAACAGTTGCTTCAGAGCCAACAGGACACAGACATTTGGAGATGTTTGGAGTGATGACAGATTTTTTTGCCTGAAAATGTTTTAATTTCTCCCTCATTTTTGAAGGACAATTTTGCTGGATATAGAATTCTTGGTTGGCAGTTTTTCTCTTTTAGTCATTTAAATATATTATCCCACTGTCTTCTCGCCTCCATGGTTTCTGCTGAGAAATCTATGCATATTCTTTTTGGGCTTCCCTTGTATGTGATGAGTGGCTTTTCTCTTGCTGCTTTTAAGATTCTCTCTTTCTCTTTGACTTCTGACATTCTGATTAGTAAGAGTCTTGGAGTACGTCTATTTGGATCTATTCTCTTTGTGGTACGCTGCACTTCTTGGATCTGTAATTTTAAGTCTTTCATAAGAGTTGGGAAATTTTCAGTGATAATTTCCTCCATTAGTTTTTCTCCTCCTTTTCCCTTCTCTTCTCCTTCTGGGACACCCACAACACGTATATTCATGCGCTTCATGTTGTCATTCAATTCCCTGAGTCTCTGCTCATATTTTTCCATTCTTTTCCCTATATATTTTTTTGCTTGTTGGATTTCAGAGGTCCTGTCCTCCAATTCACTAATCCTATCTTCAGCCTCTTGAAATCTGACATTGTAGGTTTCCATTGTTTTTTTCATCTCTTCTACTGTGCCTTTCATTCCCATAAGTTCTGTGATTTGTTTTTTCAGACTTTCAATTTCTTCTTTTTGTCCATTCCTTGCCTTCTTTATATCCTCCCTCAATTCATTGATTTGATTTTTGATGAGGGTTTCCATGTAGGTTTGAACATTCTGAATTCATTGTTTCAACTCCTGTATCTCATTTGAATTGTTGGCTTGTTCCTTGGACTGGGCCATATCTTCAATTTTCCTAGTGTGATTTATTATTTTTTGCTGGCATCTAGGCATTTAATTACCTTAATTTGTTTATTCTGGAGATTGTTTTCAGTTCTTTTACCTAGGATTTTCTTGCTGGATGACTTTGTTGTCTATCTGTTCTTTGACATTCAGTTCAGCTTTTTTCAGGAACACTAGCTTAGTTTTGTTTAACAGAGCAGAAATTTTCAGTTCTTGTTTTCTTGTTTCTTACCCTGCCTGTATGGTGCCTCCCCCCTGCCACCCTTAGGAGGGTCTCCTTAGGTATTATAGACCCCAGCCAGATTTTCCCAGACTAAACTGACCTCCTGTCAGGAGGAAAGAGTCACCTATGTCAGTTTTTCCTGAGGGTGAGACCCAGCAGGTTGAAAAACCTTCCTGTGAAGTCTCTGGACTCTGTTTTTCTTATCCTGCCCAGTATGTGGCGCTTGTCTGCCTGTGGGTCCCACCAGCATAAGTTGATGCAGTACCTTTAACTTTAGCAGACTCTCCCTGCTGGGGCATGGTGGAGACAGAGGAGAGGTTGTAGGCTGGCTTTAATTGCTTCAAATTTCCAAATCCTGGGGTCTGAATTCCTTAAGGGAGGGATTCCACCTGAGCTGGGCCCCACCCCTCTCCTGGGGAAGGCACGGGCTCCAGACAAGCTCTCCAACAAGCTTATTTCTGCCTATACCTGGGGCAGTTGCAGCCTGAGAAGCCTTGCAGCTGTATCCAAAGGCAGTCCAGCCTTTGTAGAAACACAACCACAAAAAAAAAAAAAAGAGAGAGAAAAATCCTTCTCAGAGCAGGACCCACTTTCCTCAGATTTGCCAATCAAGAGCATAAGTTGATATAGTGCTTTGTGTACCTTCAGATCCTATGTGAAGATCCTTTCCTTCAGAGCCCAGACCCTTTCAAGTATTATGCACTATCTAATAAAAAAAACCTGTTTCTTTTTCCGTCAGCCCTGCCCCCTCGGCCCCAGGGCAAAAATCAGCAAGCTCCACTTTGACCAGGTTCAGCTGAGCTGGGGGCCTATTTTTAGTAGTCAGAATTTGTGAATTAATTCCACAATTGAAGCTTAGTTGCGCTCAGCCCTGCTGCTGGTAAAGTCCCTTTCCTTTCCCCTCTGGGATGCAGCCTTTGGGGGAGGGGCATGGCTTGGGGAACTCATGGCTCTGGGTGGGGGGGCTCGCAGCCAGTCCAGCTGGTCCAGACTGGGGTACCCTGTGTGTCCAGTCACTGACATGGCCTCAGGAGTCGTTCTGTACTGTTCCTGTCTATTTAGTAGCTGTTCTGGAGGATGAACTAAATCCCACACCTCACTAAGCCGCCATCTTGGCACTCTCTTGAGTGATGACAGAGAGAGCAGATGCCTAGATGCGGACATTTGGAGATACAGAGCCCAGTAGACATCACTATGTGCCTTCCATGAGATGCTAAGCAAGCCAGAACCCAGAGTTGTGCTGTAGAGGAGCTAAGTAAAAGCCCACAGATGCTCAGAGAGGAAATGACTGGCATCAGAAGCTGGAAGCAATGGAACCAGGAACAAGGACCGGCAGATACCAGCCAGGTACCTTCCCATGTAAGACATTGGCCTTTCTTGAATCAAGGTATCTTTCTCTGGTTGCCTTATTTGGATATTTTTACAGCCTTAGAACTATAAACTTGTAACTTATAAATCCCCTTGTAAAAGCTGTTCCATTTCTGGCATATTGCATTTCTGGCAGCATTAGCAAACCAAAACACTGGTGTATTACAATAACTGATTTTTTTATGTTGGACCGCCCTTGCATACCTGGGATAAACCCACTTGGTCATGATGTACAATTCTTTTTTGTGCTATTCGATTTGACTAGCAAATATTTTGTGGAGAATTTTTGCATGTATATGCATAAGAGAAATTGGCCTGTAATTTTCTTTTCTTGTATTATTTTTATCTGGCTTTGGTATTAGGATGATATTAGCCTCATGGAATGCATTAGTAGTGCTTCTGCCTTTTTATTTTTTGGAAGAGTTTGAGCAGAATTAGTATAAATTCTTCTTGGAATGATTGGAAGGATTCCCTGTAAAGCCATCTGGTTCTTTGTTTTTCTTCTTTGAGAGGTTTTGATGACTGAATCAATCTCTCTATTTGTAATTGGTTTGTTGAGGTCTTCAATTTCTTTTTGAGTCAGTGTAGGTTTTTGTGTGTTTCTGGGAATTTGTTCATTTCATCTAGGTTGTCTAATTTGTTGGCATACAGTTATTCATAGTGTTATAATTTTTTATTTCTGTAGGATCAGTAGTAATGTCTTCCCTCTCATTTCTGATTTTATTTGCATCTTTTCTCTCTCTCTGTCAGTCTAGCTAAGGCTTTGTAGATTTTATTGATCTTCTCAAAGAACTGACTTTAGTGTTTTTTTTTTTGTTAATCTCTCTATTGTTTTTGTTTTCTTTTTTCTATTCTCAATTTCATTTATTTCTGCACTAGTCTTTATTATTTCTTTCTTTCTGCTTGCTTTGGGATTAGTTGCTGCTCTTTTTCTACTTCCACTAGGTGTGCAGTTTGATCTTTGATTTTAGATCTTTCTTCTATTTTAATGTAAACATTTAGGGCTATAAATTTCTCTCTCAGCATTGCCTTCACTGAATCCCATAAGTTTTGATATGTTATGTTCTCATTTTATTTGTCCCAAGATATTTACTGATTTCCCTTGCAGTTTCTTCTTTGATCCACTGATTGTTTTAAGAGTGTGCTGTTTAACCTCTGTGTTGGTTTGAAAAGATGTATGTACCCTAGAAAAGCCATGTTTTGATCCTAATCTGTTTCTTCTAATCCCTATTCAGTATTGTACATTTGAAACTGTAATTAGATCATCTCCCTGGAGATATGATTTAATCAAGAGTGGTTGTTAAACTGGATTAGGTTGAGTTGTGTCTCCACCCATTTGGGTGGGTCTTGATTAGTTTCTGAAGTCTTATAAAAGAGGAAACATTTTGGAGAAAGGGAGATTCAGAAAGTGCAGAGCAGAATGACATAGCCAGGAGAAGCAGAGTCTACTAGCCAGCGACCTTTGGAGATGAAGAAGGAAAATGCCTCCCAGGGAGCTTCATGAATCAGGAAGCCAGGAGAGGAAGCTAGCAGATGACCCCGTGTTCACCATGTGCCCTTCCAGATGAGAAAGAAACTCTGTGTTCGCCATGTGCCCTTCCACTTGAGAGAGAAACCCTGAACTTCATCGGCCTTCTTGAACCAAGGTATTTTTCCCTGGATGCCTTAGATTGGATATTTCTATAGACTTGTTTTAATGGGGACATTTTCTCGGCCTTAGAACTGTAAACTAGCAACTGATTAAATTCTCCTTTTTAAAACTCGTTCTGTTTCTGGTATATTGCATTCTGGCAATATACCAACTAGAACAACCTCTATATACTTGTGAATTTTCCAGTTCTCTGACTGTTGTTGATTTCCAGCTTCATTTTATTATGGTCAGAGAAAGTGCTTTGTATGACTTTTAAATATATTGAGACTTGTTTTGTGACCCAACATATGGTCTGACCTAGAGAATGATCCACTTGAGAAGAATGTGATTCTGCTATTTTAGGGTGCAATGTTCTGTATATGTCTGTTAGGTTTAGTTCATTTATCATATTATTCAAGATCTTTGTTTCCTTATTTATCTTCTGTCTAGATGTTCTAGCTATTAATGAGAGTGGTATGTTGAAGTCTGCAATTATTATTGTAGAGTTGTCTTTTTCTTCCTCCAGTTTTGCCAGTTTTTGCCTCATGTATTTTAGGGTACCATGATTAGGTGCATAAATACTTATGATTGTTGTTTCTTCTTGGTGGATTGCTTATTTTATCAATATATAGTGTCCTTCTTTGTCTTTTATAATAGTTTTGCATTTAAAGTCTATTTTGTCTGATATTAGTATAGCTACCCTAGCTCTTTTTTGTTGTTGTTATCATTTGCATGAAATATCTTTCTCCAACATTTTACTTTCAGGGTATTTATGTCTTTTAGTCTATGGTGAGTCTCTTGTAAACAGCATATAGTTAGATCATACTTTTTATCTATCCTTGCAATCTGTGTCTTTTGACTGACATGTTTAATCCATTAACATTTGATGTTATTACTGTAAAGGCAGTACTTATTTCAGCCATTTTATCCTTTGGTTTTGTATGTCATATCTTTATTTTCTTTTTTTTAGTCTCTCTTTTTACCCACTTAGTGTTGTTATTCTTCATTTCTATACTCCACTCCAAGCCTCTCTCTCCTGTCTTTTCCTTTTAACCTGTAGGACTCCCTTTGGTATTTCTAGTAAGTCAGTTCTCTTATTGATGAACTCTCTCAGTTTCTGTTTATCTGTGAATATTTTAAATTCTCCCTCATGTTTGAAGGACGGTTTTGCTAGTTAAAGAAGTTTTTGGCTCCCAGATTTTTCTCTTTCAGTACTTTACAAATATCATGCCACTGCTTTCTTGCCTCCATGGATTCTGATGAGAAATCAGCACTTAGTCTCATTGCATATTCCTGGTAAGTGACGAATCATTTTTCCCTTGCTGCTTTCAGAATTCTGTCTTTTGCTTTGGCATTTGACATTCTTATTAGAATGCATCTTTGAATAGTTTTATTAGGATTTATTCTGGTCAGAGTATGTTGTACTTCTTGTACATGTACATTTATGTCTTTCATAGGAGTTGGGAAATTGGGGGACATTATCTACTTGAACATTTTTTGTGCCCTCTTTCCCTTCTCTTTTCCTTCTGGGACACCCATGACATGCTGTCATCCAAATTCTTGCTCAGACATGGCTCATTTTTTTCTGTTCTTTTCTTTCTATTCTTCTGTCTGTCAGATTTCGATTATCCTGTCTTCTCATTTGCTGATTTTTTTCTTCTGTCTGTTCAGATCTGCTGTCATATGCCTCTGGTGTATTTTTTTTTTTAGACATGAATTTTATTGGGACTTGTGAACAGGAGAAGATACTCCCCAATGGTGGCCTCAGGAAATGGAAGTTAAAGCTCTGCGAAGTGGGTGGGGGAAGAGTAGTGCAAGGGCTTGGCAGGGTTGAGGGCAAGTGTGTGAGAACAGAGTATCAGCAGGGTCTCAGGATACAGGGGTTTGGAGGTTCGTTATCAACAGTAATCAAGAGAGGGGAATTTTAATGCTTTGTTTACGATGCCATCTTTAGCTTGGTGAGAGGTCCTGCAACAATAGACTGAGAAACTCTATCAAGCCTTAATTTGCTTGAATGCAATGCTGCAAGTTGCGTCCGTCCAAGTCATTGTAGGTGGCTAAGTGCAGTAACTTACTCTCCAACCACAGTGGGGAACCTAAGCCCTAGGTCCCCACAATCCACCCCCACAGCAGACTATGTGCCCATAGGACAGACATTGCAATTGTATTCCACAGCAACAGTATAAGAGACGACAGAACACTAGGAATACAGAGATAACAATGCCACAGAGAAATGCCACCAAGGCCAAGAATTAAACCATTTAGACAAGGGATTTAAGATTATTTTCCAATGTATTGAATTCTGCCAGGCTGACTATATTCCATGCAGTCCAATTCACAGGAGTTGCAGTTCAAGGAAGGCTGGTAGTGTCTGAAGATGACAAATCTGCAAATCCAACATTAAGTTTGGTTATGGGCATGAGTTATCATGAAGCCCACTGTAGGAAGGTGTTTGCTAGGGTGCTATGGGCAAAAAGAAAGATGTTTATGTGGAACAATAAGAGGTAATTCCTGCTGATCTAACAATATACCTGCTAAAGTTTCATTGGTACCAGGCAGAGGAGCATTATGGGGAGGTTTTAAATACCGGATATTCTCCCCCTGCAAATCTTGAGAATCCTCTACCATGACATCAGTCATTAGCCTAGGTCACATAGTTATACATAAGATACCTGTGAGAATAGGGGTCCTGGATTGGTGATAAAAATTTTAACAGGCATTTTTTGTGTTAGATTACAATATTTTGGATGATTCCTATTCCCCATGGGCTTAAGATTTTCAACCAGCATAGCCACATAGGCCAACACTAAGACCAAAGAATCTCATTTTCCCCCTTTTGTATGGTCTGAGGAATAGGCAACAACAAATTATTATTATTTCCATTTTTAGTCTTAAAGCAGCTGGCCCTTTAATTTGTATTTTCAGGGAATGCATCAGTCCTTCCATTAGTATTTCAATAGAAGCTGGGGCCTGCCACTTGCAGCATTGGATTCAAGCGAATTAAGGCTTGAGAGAGTTTCTTAGTCTACTGTTGAAGGATCTCTCATCAACTTTTAGCTGTTTCTTTAACAAACCATTCATTCTTTCAATAATGCCCACACCTGTGGAATTGTGCAGCAGATGGAACGTCCACATGATGTCCTGATCCATGGCCCAGGATGGGGCTATCCACCCAGTGAGAGGGGTCCCCCATCACTGTCTATCTATGGAGGCACTCCATGCAGAACTCTCACTTTTTCCAAATATCTGATGGTGGCCCTCTGGTTGGCCTTCTCAACAGGGAAAGCTAACAACAATCCTGTGGCCATGTCCATGGCAGTAAAAGCATGCCTCACCCTCTCTGAGAGCAGAAGGGGCCTGGTGTAGCCCACTTGTGTCACGGTCAGGTTCGTCTGTCAATTTGGCCAAGTGCTGGGACCTGTTTGTCTGTTTGGGCAAGTGCTGGCCTGTCTGTTGCGATGAGGACATTTCATAGAATTAGATCATGATCATGTCAGCTGCATCTGCAGCTGATTCCATTTGTAATCAGCCAAGGGGAGTGTCTTCTTTAATGAGTGATGCTTAATCCAATCACTGGAAGCCTTTAAGGAGGATTCAGAAGAGACAGGCTCTCTTCCTGCTTCAGCCAGCAAGCCTCTCCTGTGGAGTTCGTCCAGACCCTCCATCAGAATTGTCAGCTTCACAGCCTGCCTTGTGGATTTTGGATTCTGCATTCCCATGGTTATGTGAGACACTTTTATAAATTTTATATTTGCGAGTCTTTCCTGTTGATTCTGTTTCTCTAGAGGACCCTAACTATACAACTTGGTACCAGGAGTGGTTCTTAAGTAACAAAATTTAAAAAAATGGGTTTTTATAAATGGTTTTCTACTCTGACTGAACTCCAAGGCATTAAGGACTCTGATTCCCATAATCAGAATGACACTCCCAATCCATGGAGTGAGTTGGCAAAAGAGATATCAAATATCACCATTCGGTTCTCCTAATGCTTCGCTTATGTGAAGCCAGGTTCTGGGGAATAATGTTTTTGACACCTTTATGAAGTTTTGTGGAAACAAGAGATATAGAGATGTTGGCTGGTTGTTGTTAGATACACTGGATACATTAAGGAGTGAAAGGGATGGGCTTAAGGCTTCAAACGAGAAGCTTAAGCACTGTCTGACAGATATAGAAATTTCTGTGAGTATCCTGAAGGGAAATCTTATTTCCTGTAGCTGTAGACTTGAGATCTCCAAAAATCAGACTCAGAGTCTTATTGTTAGAGTAGCAACTTTACAACATAAACTGAAATCTCAATGTTACATAGTGTCTGTAGTTAAAGTGAGGGCATTGATTGGAAAGGAGTGGGACCCTGAAAAATGGGATGGTGACATATGGATTGATAATGATGTCAGGGGTGGGGTTGAAACCCTAGGTCATGCTGAATCTTCTCTAGGTAACCTGTGATAGTCTGCCCTGAGGACATAGTCACCCCACCTCCAGCCTGCCTTGAGGAGTTGGCCACCTTCCTCCTCCTGAAGGGATTAGCCCTGAGGGATTAATGCTGTTTCCCCAGATGAAACTGCAAATGAATGCCCTGAAGCAAATTGCTTGGAAGATATTTTCAATTCTTTTCATGGCCCACCCTACCACCCCTCATTTCTTCCAGAACTATAACTAAAGTCCCAGCAGGCCCCTGAAGGTGTGGTACAAAGTATCACACATGAGGAAGTATGTTATACTCCAAAAGAACTGTGTGAGTTTTACAATTTATATAGGCAGAAATCAGGGGAATATGTGTGGCAATGGGTTTTAAGGGTGTGGGAACTCCCTGTCACTGAGCTGGAATCCTTAAACACAATGGGATAACCAGATCCCAAGTTGGCAGAAGCCAGGTGGCAGCACTTAATTGAAAAGATAGGGTAGACGTGGCTATTATAATAGACAGCAAACTCAAAGCAGGTGTCAAAATTATATTACATGCAGAGATTTGTGCCATTGGCTAGTAAATCATGGGGTACCTAGAATTACAATAGATGGGCAGTCTACTAAATTCTTGTTTGAGCTGTATAAACAAAAGAGTTCTAGGTCAAGTGAACAGAAGTCTAACCTGAATTACAAAAACACACAGTCACAGCCCCTTAATCAATTTCCAGACTTGAGACAATTTACAGACTCAGAGCCCCTTGAATGAAGGGGAGGCCAGATCCCTTTGGTGGAGAACCCTGTTACACTGCCTCAAATTTGTACTGTGAATCTTCCTCCAAGCCTTCTCCAAGGAGACCGACGGCCTTTTACCAGGGTAACTGTGCACTGGGGAAAAGGCAATAATCAGATATTTCAGGGATTATTACACACTGGTTCAGAAATGACATTAATTCCAGGGGACCCAAAACATCACTCTGGTCCACCAGTCAGCGTGGGGGGCTTATGGAGGCCAGGTGATCGATGGAGTTTTAGCTCAGGTCCATCTCACAGTGGGTCCAGTGGGCCCCCAGACTCATTCTGTAGTTATTTCCCAAGTTCCAGAATGTATAATTGGAATAGACATACTGAGCAACTGGCAGAATCCCCACATTGGCTCTCTAACTCATGCAGTGAGGGCTATTATGGTGGGAAAGGCCAAGAGGAAGCCACTAGAACTGCCTCCTACCTAGCAAAATAGTAAATCAGAAGCAATACTGGATTCCTGGAGGGATTGCAGAGATTACTGCCACTCTTAAGGACTTGAAGGATGCAGAGGTGATGATTCCTACCACATCTCCATTCAACTCTTCTATTTGGCCTGTGCAGAAAACAGATGGGTCTTGGAGGGTGACAATGGATTATTGTAAGCTCAATCAGGTGGTAACTCCAATTGCAGCTGCTGTTCCAGATGTTGTGTCACTGCTTGAGCAAATCAATACATCCCCTGGTACCTGGTATGCAGCTATTGATCTGGCTAATGCTTTTTTCTCAATAGCTATTAGTAAGGAACACCAGAAACAGTTTGCTTTCAGATGGCAAGATCAGCAATATACTTTCACTGTCCTACCTCAGGGGTATATCAGCTCTCCAGCCCAGTGTCATAATCTTGTCCACAGGGAACTTGATTATTTCTCCCTCCCACAAGACATCACACTGGTCCATTATATTGATGATATCATGCTGATTTGATCTAGAGAGCAAGAAGTAGCAACTACTATAGACTTACTGGTAAGGCATTTGCCTGTCAGAGGATGAAAGATAAATCCAACAAAAATACAGGGCCTTCCACCTCAGTGAAATTTCTAGGTGTCCAGTGGTGTGGGGCATGTCGAGATATCCCTTCTAAGGTGAAGGATAAGTTGCTGCATCTGGCCCCTCCTACGACCAAAAAGAGTCACAATGCCTAGTTGGTCTCTTTGGATTTGGCAACAATATATTCCTCATTTGGGTGTGCTACTCCAGCCCATTTATCGAGTGACCAGAAAAGCTGCTAATTTTGAGTGGGGACCTGAACAAGAGGAGGCTCTGCGACAGGTCCAGGCTGCTGTACAAGCTGCTCTGCCACTTGGACCATATGATCCAGGAGATCCAATGGTGCTGGAAGTGTCAGTGGCAAATAGAGATGCTGTTTGGAACCTTTGGCAGGTTCCTATATTAGAATCACAATGCAGACCCTTAGGATTTTGGAGCAAAGCCTTACCATCTGCTGCAGATAACTACTCTGCTTTTGAAAACAGCTTTTGGCCTGCTACTGGGCCTTAGTAGGGACTGAATGCTTAACCATAGGTCACCAAGTTACCATGAGACCTGAGTTGCCTATCATGAGCTGGGTGTTGTCTGACCCACCAAGCCATAAAGTTGGGTGTGCACAGCAGCACTCTATTGTAAAATGGAAATGGTATATACAAAGTAGGGCAAGAGCAGGGCCTGAAGGCACAAGTAAGTTACATGAAGAAGTGGCCCAAATGCCCATGGTCTCTACTCCTGCCACATTACCATCTCTTTCCCAGACCAGAGCTATGGTCCCTTGGGGAGTTCCTTACAGTGAATTGACTAAAGAAGAGAAAACTCGGTCCTGGTTTACAGAAGGTTCAGCATGATATGCAGGTACCACCCGAAAGTGGACAGCTGCAGCACTACAACCCCTTTCTGGGGTGTCCTTGAAGGACAGTGGTGAAGGGAAATCCTCCCAGTGGGCAGAACTTCAAGCAGTGCACCTGGTTGTTCCCTTTTCTTGGAAGAAGAACTGGCCAGAGATGCGTTTGGCTGAATGGTCAGGGACTTGGAAAAGCCACAATTGGAAAATTGGTGACAAAGAGGTCTGGGGAAGAAGTATGTGGATAGACCTTTCTGAGTGGGCTAAAAACATGAAGATATTTGTGTCCTATGTGAATGCACAGCAGAGGAAGGTTTTAATAATCAGGTGGATAAGATGACCCATTCTGTGTATACCAGTCAGCCTCTTTTCCCAGAAACTCCTGTCATTGCCCAATGGGCTCATGAACAAATTGGTCATCGTGGTAGGGATGGAGATTCTGCATGACTCAGCAACATGGACTTCCACTCACCAAGGCTGACTTGGCTACAGCCATTGCTGAGTGCCCAATCTGCCAGCAGCAGAGACCTACACTCGGCCCCCGATATGGCACTATTCCCCGAGGTGACCAGCCAGCTACATGGTCGCAGGTTGATTAATTTGGACCACTCCCTTCATGGAAGGGGTAGCAATTTGTCCTAACTGGAATAGACACATACTCTGGATATGGATTTGCTTTCCCTACATCCCATGCTTCTGCCAAAACTACCATCCGTGGGCTTACCGAATGCCTTATGCATCATCATGGTATTCCACACAGCATTGTTTCTGATCAAGGAACACACTTCCCAGCAAATGAAGTGCAGGAATGGGCACATGCTCATGGAATTCTCTGGTCTTACTATGTCCCCCATCATCCACAAGCAGCTGAATTGATAGAATGGTGGAATGGCCTTTTGAAAACTCAATTACGGTGCCAACTAGGTAGCAGTGTCTTGAAGGGCTGGTGTAATGTTCTCCAGGAAGCTGTATATGCTCTGAATCAGCACCCGCTGTATGGTGCTGTTTCTCCCATAGCCAGGAAACAAGGGGGGGGGAAATGGGAGTGGTACCACTCACTATTACCCCTAGTGATCCACTAGGAAAATTTTTGCTTCCTATCCCTGCGACCCTGAGCTCTGCTGGTCTACAGGTTTTAGTTCCAAAAGGGGGAGTGCTTCCACCAGGAGAAACAACAATGATTCCATTGAACTGGAATCTAAGACTGCCACCTGGTCACTTTGGGCTACTCATGCCCCTGGACCAATAAGCCATGAAGGGGATTACATTATTGGCTGGGGTGATTGACCCTGACTATCAGGGGGAAATAGGACTGCAATTACACAATGGAGGTAAAGAAGAGTTTTCTTGGAATATAGGAGATCCCCTAAGGTGTCTTTTACTACTAACATGCCCTGTGATTAAAATCAATGGAAAACTGCAACAACCCAATCCAGACAGGACTACCAATGGCTCTGAAACTTCAGGAATGAAGATTTGGGTCACCCCACCAGGCAAAGAACCACGGCCAGCTGAAGTGCTTGCTGAGGGTAAAGGGAACATGGAATGGGCAGTGGAAGAAGATAGTGATAAATATGAACTATGATCAAGTGATCAGTTACAGAAATGAGGACTGTAATTTTGTTTTGTTCCTGTTATACTATTTACGTTGTAAGATATCAAGTTTAAGAGTGGATATTACCCAAGGTCTTGCACCCTATTCTGGAGAGATTTAATGTGTTTCCAGTTATATGCAGGACAGTTGAGTATTGTTAGGTGAAAGAAAAAACGTGTGTTTTATTGTCTTTTTTATTTAGAAATTAGATATGGTTTAAGGTGATATGTATAGCTGCCAAGTTGACAAGGGGTGGACTGTCATGGTCAGGTTCATGTGTCAACTTGGCCAAGTGGTGGTACCTGATTGTCTGGTTGGGCAAGTGTTGCCCTGTCTGTTGCAATGAGGACATTTCATAGGATTAAATCATGATCACGTCAGCTGCATCCACAGCTGATTCCATTTGTAATCAGCCAAGGGGATTGTCTTCTTTCATGAGTGATGCTTAGTCTAATCACTGGAAGCCTTTCAAGGAGGATTCAGAAGAGACAGGCTCTCTTCCTGCTTTGGCCAGCTAGCCTCTCCTATTGAGTTCGATCAGACCCTCCATCAGAATCACGGGCTTCAGAGCCTGCCCTGTGGATTTTGGACTCTGCATTCACATGGTTACGTGAGACACTTATACAAATTTTATATTTACAAGTGTTTCCTGTTGATTCTGTTTTTCTAGAGAACCCTAACTAATACAATTACTATAGAAAGACTAATTCTTTTTGTAACCTTTCATACAACACCTATGACATGGAGCCAAGGCATTGCAGTTTATCACAATTAATTGTCCATGCCTGACTCTTTTTAAAAAAATTTTTATTAATAAAACCAATCAACATACAATATGAACATTCTTTTTTATCACATAGTTGTATATTCATCATCATGATTATTTCTTAGAACATTTGCATCAATTCAGAAAAAGAAATAAAAAGAAAACAGAAAAAAATTCATACATACCATATCCCTTATCCCCCCTTTCATTGATCACTAGCATTTCAATCTACTAAATTTATTTTAACATTTGTTCTCCTATTATTTATGTATTTTTAATCCATATGTTTTACTCTTCTGTCCATAAGATAGATAAAAGAAACATCAGACACAAGGTTTTCACTATCACACAGTAACATTGTGAAAGCTAAATCATTATACAATCATCTTCAAGAAACATGACTACTGAAACACTGCTCTACATTTTCAGGCACTTCCCTCCAGCCTCTCCGTTATGCCTTAACTAAAAATGTGATATCTATTTAATGCAAAGAATGACCTCGAGGATAACCTCTCGACTCTGTTTGGAATCTCAAAGCCATTGACACTTTATTTTGTCTCATTTTTCTCTTCCCCCTTTCAGCCAAGAAGGTTTTCTCAATCCCTCAGTGCTGAGTGCCAGCTCATTCTAGGATTTCTGTCCCACATTGCCAGAAAGGTCCACACCCCTCGGAGTCATGTCCCACATAGAGAGGGGGAGGGCAGTGAGTTTGCTTGTTGTGTTGGCTGAGAGAGAGAGGCCACGTCTGAGCAACAAAAGAGGTTCTCTTGGGGATGACTCTTAGGCCTAATTGAGCAACAAAAGAGGTTCTCTTGGGGATGACTCTTAGGCCTAATTTTTAGAAGGCCTAGCCTATCCTTTGTGGGTTAAGTTTCATTTGAACAAACCCCAAGACTAGGGCTCAGCCCATTGCTTTGGTTGTTCCCACTGCTTGTGAGAATATCAAAAATTCTCCACTTGGGGAAGTTGAATTTTCCCCCTTTCTCACCTCTCCCCCAAGGGGACTTTGCAAATACTTTTTTATTCCATGTTCAAATCCTTCTGGGATTTATCGAGGCATCACTCTGGACAAACCTACAAAATCTCATGCCCTACTCAAGGTTCCATGTACTTGTGGTGTTCAGTTAAGCTGTCCACATAACTTATATTATGAAATGTGCTAGTTGAAATATAAATTTTGTACAAAATAAACATTTTTTGCTTTAGTCACACACATAAGTTAAAATTTTAAAATATTAATTACCATCTGTTTCAACACCCTGCATTATTGACATTACTTTGTTCTTCCTCATCATGCCTGACTCATAAGGTGAGATAGCAATGGGCCTGAGCCTTCTTTTCATTCTGAAAGAGTGTTACTGGTTATCATGACATCATCAATATGATGAAGCAAAGTTAAACTTGCAGGACCGTTCCACTTAGCTAAATCCTTTGCCACAAAGCTGTGGCAGATGGCTATATGTAAATAGCCTTGTGAGAGCCTGATGAAAATCCTTTATTCTCTTACCCAGGTGAAAACAGGTTGACTGACCTTATGTAGGGGAATACTAAAAACATTAGTTAAATTTAAAACAAAGTGACATTGACATAATTGAGTGTTAATTCCTTGTAGTAGAGAGGCAACCTTTGAAACCACTGCATACAAAGGTGGCTTTAGTCTTTGTAAAAGGTTTTATCCTTTTGTAAAATATTACATTAGACTTTGCTTCCCAAAACTCTTCTAAATGGTAGACAGAGGCTTCCACTACTTGTTCTGCCTTGTTAGCCATTTGAAGGGCTCCAATAGGGGCCATGCTATGGCTGCCACTATTTGACCTGCTATCTGTTGCAAAATAGTCAGCAACCTGTCAGAATTTTCAGGGCATCCCCATGCTCTCACAGTGGACCCCATTTATCTAGGAAGGCAGCTACCCTTCTCCACATGGACGATATAGGCCACTTTTGGATTTCTCCCACAGATTCTCCCTTCCCAGGACTCATGCATGCCATGGCCAGTGGCTCTTTGGTCTCCTGGCTGGCTCACCAGTTGTTCCAGCCCAACTTTTGGAGGGCTAGTGTTGAGGCAGCCTGAAGACCAATCGACACATCAGGCATGAAGTTCAACATGAATTTTATTGATATTTACAAACAGAAGAAGATTCTTCCTGATGGCAGCTGGTTGGGAAATGGAAGTTAGACCACCACCTCTAGTATATTTCAAATATATTCTATTGTCCCTTTCATCCTCATAAGTTGTTATTTTTAAAATACTTTCAAATTCTTTTTTATGCTCACGAATTTTCTTCTTAATATCTTTGATCTCATTAGCCATATTTTCCTTTATCTCTTCGAATTGATTTAGGAGATTTGTCTGAACAGCTTTGATTAGTTGTTCCAAATTCTGTGTCTCCTTTGAAGTTTTAATTTGTTTCCTCAACTGGGCCATATCTTTCCATATTTTAATGTGGCTTGTAATTTTTTTGTTGATGCCTAAACATTTGATTATCTTGAAGATATTCAAACAGACCTTACTCTGAAGGTCAGTTTCTCTCTCTTGTGTATGCTTTTATTATTGATTGACTTTGAGTTAAGACTCTTCTTTAAGGCTGAGTCTGCATTATTCTATACCTTTAGAATAACCCATGTTTAATAGATCAGATTTTTCCAGCTCTTCTTCATCTGATTCTTGCCCTGGACATGTGGTACAGTTTTTAAGATTGCATTTCATTTTGTGCAGTTGCTTTACCTTCAGGAGAAAGTTTCCTTTCCTCAATTCCTTCTCTTGGAATCTATATTTGTTCTGTTTGTTTTTGTTTTTCTGCATAGTTTTTTTTTACACTCTTTTCATTGTTTCTAGCTGCTTTTGCCCAGAGGGCAAGTTCTGGGAGGAGGTTCAGCCAAGAGAAGACTTTCCCAAGTCAGTATTTCCCAACCAAAACAGGGCCAGGGACCCACAAAGGGGGGCATACCATTCCCAAAGTGTCATGGGGAAGGAATCAGGAAGTGCACCAGATGCCTCTGACAGCTCCCCAAATCTGTGTTTTCCTAGCCTGCCCAGAAAATGCAGCCCTTTTGCTAACCATCCTGCCCACAGAAGCATTTTGTGATAGACAAAATCCCTTTCCCACCCTTCATTTATATCTAGATGAAGTCTAGTTAAAGAGACCAACAGATAGCACCTGGGAGGGCGATAGAGGTCCTAGAGCATATTAAAACCCTAAGTTGGGGGTGGGGTGGGGGGACTATTGGGAAGAGCCTCAGTCAGCCTGGTCTGGTCAGAAAACTGGACATGCTGGAGTGTTCAATAGAAGGAACTAGCTCCAGCTCAGCAAACAAGCGGTAGCTGTGGGGTGCCACGTGGGGAAGCCCATTGCTTTGCAGTGGCTTTTTGCAGCCTCCAGCCTAGGAATGGAGGGTTCCCAAGGAGCTGTCCCATGCTAATAGCTTCAACCCTCACAGCCAGCTTGCCCTTTCTAGCTCAGAGCTGTCTCGTTTCCTCAAGCAAACTACCTAATCCACTTTCCCTACTCAGACACGTTTAAAGAATTCTGGCCTTATTTGCTTTAGATTCTTTCCTTTCTTCTTTGATTGTAAAGGAGAAGGAGAGAAAGAAGGGAAGAGAAAGGGGCAGGAGTGAAAACCACAAAACCCTGACCTCTAGGTAACCAGCCATTGATCTTAAGATGCCTCTGACACAGCCTTCAGAAACCCTTTACATCAAGTAAAGAGAGTGCCACGTTGTGTTTAATTCAAAGCAGAGCCTTGCTTGGCTTTGGTAGCAGAATGAGTCTTACCCAAATCCCAGGAGAGAGAGTCAAGAGGGGCTGCATCTGGTGATTAGACAGCCTGTCTGACTCAGGCCCATGAAGCAGAAGATGAAAGGAGCAGACCAGTGTGCTGTGCTGGGATGCTCCTGGGGCAGGTCTTTGAAGTCCATAGCTGGATCTCTCTCTGCCCTGAGGGATTCTGCAGCACACCAGGGGAGAGTTAGGCTGGCAGGGACAGAGCATGCTGATGGAGAGTAAAAGCTGGGCCATAAGGCAATCCTGCCCATGATGGCAATGATGACTTGCTCTTAAGTATCTCTGCCCAGCCACAAAGTGCTATCACATCTGGTTACCTGCCCAGAAGCAAATGTGGAAAGTTCTGTTTGAATGGACACAATAGCTCATGTGCCCAGGAGCCACAACTAATGACATCTTAGATGCAAAATACCTTTCTTCTAAGAAATTTGGGAGCCACATGTATTCTCATACAAAACCATATATCACATATCATTCTACTCTTGGGTTTCTCAGAAACCACTCTCCAGGTCGTAGGGTGGCTGTGAATGAAATTATGGCAAACAGGAAAGGTTGTAAAGGATTGGAACTGACAACATATACAAATCTTTTTAAAAGAAACAAGATAGATTTTAATATCTATCTTTTGTTGAATATAATGTTGGATCATGAGAAAATTCTGTACACACAAAAATTGTTACTTGATTTCTATGTACTTAGGGAAGAAAGCAGTCTTTACTAGTGTATTAGTTAGGGTTCTCTAGAGAAATAGAATCAATAGGGAACACTTACAAATATAAAATTTGTAAAAGTGTCTCACATGACCGCAGGAACGCAGAGTCCAAAATCTGCAGGGCAGGCTGTGAAGCTGACGATTCCGATGGAGGGTCTGGACGATCTCCACAGGAGAGGCTCACCAGCATAAGCAGGAAGAGAGCCTGTCTCTTCTGAATCCTCCTTAAAAGGCTTCCAGTGATTAGATTAAGCATCACTCATTGCAGGAGACACTCCCCTTTGGCTGATTACAGATGGAATCAGCTGTGGATGCAGCTGACATGATCATGATTTAATTCTATGAAATGTCCTCATCACAACAGAGAGGCCAGCGCTTGCCCAACCAGACAAACAGGTACCACCACCTGGCCGAGTTGACACATGAACCTGACCATGACAACTAGGTACCACTGATCACTTATTAGAAACTATTTCTCAGGGATTTCTAGGTAAAGATAACATATTAAAGTGGATTACATTCCCAATACTCGGTATATACCCCAAAGAATTGAAAGGGACTCAGACAGATATTCACACACCAAGGTTCATTGCAGTATTATCCACAACTGCCAAAAGAAGGAAGCAACCCAAGCGTCCCTCAAGTAATGAATGAATAAACAAAAGCTGGTGTGTACATATAAAGAAATATTATTCAGCCATAAAAAGAGATGACGTCCTGATACATGTGACAACATGGATGAACCTTGAAGACATTATGTTGAGTTAAATAAGCCAGACACAAAAGGACAAATATTGGATGATCTCACTGATTTGAAACAATTAGAATAAGCAAACTCAGAAAGTTGGAAGCTAGAATATAGATTACCTGGGGATGGGGTGGGGTGAGGGAATGAGAACTAAAGGCTTCATATGTGAGGGTGACTACTTGAAATGAGGGAAATGTTTTGGTAATGGATGGTGGTGATGGTAGAACAGCGTTGTGAATGCAGTTAACAGCACTGAAATATATATCTGAATGCGATTAGAAGGGGAATGTTAGATTGTGTAAATACTAACAGAACAAAACTTTTAAAAAATCCATGGAACTGTACTACACAAGCAGTGAATCCTAAATTAAACCATGGGCTATAGTTAATAGTACCATTATAAAAATGTCCTATTGTCAATTGTTACAAATGTTCCACACCAATGCAAGGTGTTTATAATAGGGTGGTACATCAGAATCCTGTATTTTATGCATGATTGCTCTGTAAACGCACAACTTCTCTAATAAAGAAAAAAAAGTTGGATCACAGAATTTTCCTTTTCCGATACCAATACCAAAACCAGACAAAGACTTTATGAGAAAGGAAAATTATGGGCCCATTTCACTCATGAATATAGATGCAAAAACTACTGAATAAAATATTAGCAAATAAAATGCCAACATGGCATTAAAATATAATATACCACATTTAAGATGAGTTTACCTTGGGTGTTCAGGAATGGTTTACTATCAGAAAACTGCAAATATAATCTACCAACTTAACAGATAAAAAGAGAAAAGTATTTAATCATTTTAATAGATGAAGAAAAATCTCAGATAAATGTGAACACTATTCATGTTACTAACTCTCTCTGTATTAGGAATAGAATGAAATGCTTTTGATTTGATAAAGTATATCTAAAAACATACCTAAGAAAATAAAATACTAATAAGGAAAATATTAAGAAACATCTCCTTTAAAATCAGGAATGAGACCAGCCTACCCACCACCATTGGTTCTATTTAACATTGTATCAGAGGCCCTGGACAGTCCAACAAGACAAGAAAAAGAGATGAGAGGCATAACGTCTGCAAAGGAGTTTGTAAAACTCACTATTTTCAGGTGATATGATTGATACAAAGGAAACCCAAAAGAACTGATGCACAAATACTGACATGCATGCGTACCACAGTTTAGTAAAGTTTCTGGAGGTAAAACAAAGGCACAGAAAGTCAGGTTAGCATTTCTGCATAGCAGCAGCAAACAATTAGAAATGAAATGACTATTACTGATGGCAACCATGGAGTTCTAGTAAGACACCTAATGACCATCAGAGAATATGAGGTATTTACTAAGAGATGGACAAGATCTCTGTGAACAACACTATAAAATCATATTAGAGATATTAAAAAGACCCAAACAAATAATATACCAAACTGAAAGCTAGAAAGTTTTAATATCAAGATGTGAATTCTCCAGAAGTTGATCTAAATATCCAATGCAATTCCTATCAAAATCACACCCATATTTTTCATAAAATTGATAAATGTATTCAAAATTTTGGATGGAAGAGTAAACAGCCAAGAATAGCAGAATCCTTCATAAGAGGAAGAACAGGAAGGTAGGCTGGACCCACCACACATCAGGGCTTCTTACAAAGCTATACTAATAAGACGATGTAGTTTTGGTGTAGGCATAGCAAAGTGACCCATGGAACCCAACAGAGTGCCCCCAAAAGACTTATGCATATAAAGAAATTTGATATATGTCAGAAATGGCATGTCATATCAGTGGTGAAAAGAGAGATTGTTCAATAAATGGAACTGTAGAAAACAGTTATTCATATGGGAAAAGATGAAATTGAACCCATACGGGCCATCATATACAATGCCAAAATTAGGGACTTAAATATGAGGAAAAAAAAACAAACCAAAAACATGTTAAACTCTCATCAAAATATGGGTGGATATGCTTAAGACCTTGGGTAGTGAAAGGCTGTTTGAACAAGACACATAAATTATCAATGATAATATAAAAGATTACTACATTTGACTATAAAAGAGCAATTGTTCTTCAAAAAATACCTAAAGAAAGTAAAAGAAACTAGTTACAAACCGAGGAAAGATAGTCACCATACTCATAATTAACAATGATTTGGCATCAAGAATATGTAAAGAGCTTCTACAAATCAATAAAAAACACACAAACAACCCTATGGAAAAATGGGCAAAAGGTGAACAGACGTTTCCTAAGAAGAAATAAACACAGATCAATAAACAGAAGAAGAGATGTTGAACATCTTTAGTGATCAGAGCAAAGAAAATCACAACCTCCATGAGAATGTTCTACCCCTGTTCAATTGGCAATTAAAAATCTGTCAATAGCCAGCCGTGGAATGATTGTAAAGCCACAGAATCTAATATTTGTAGGTGTGTTTGTTTGTGCAAACACTTTGGAAAAGAACTCGACCTTGTACCCCAAGCTGAATATCCAAATACCCAATGACCCAGCAACTTCATTCTAATGTATATATTAAAGAGAACTCTTAGAATGAAAAATGGGAGATTTGAACAAGAATGTTCCTAGCAGTGTTTTTTCACAATAGCAGAAACTTGGAAACAACTCAATGTCCATTAATAGGAAAGTGAATGAATAAATTGTGATATATTCACATAATGGACTATTATGCAGCAGTGAAAATGAATGAAATACAGCCACACAACAACTTAATATTAGCAAGATAATGTTTAGTGGAAAAATTAAGTCTGGGAAAACTGTACAATATAATACTGACCCTACCCCCCTTTTTTTTTGCATGGGCAGGCACTGGGAACCAAACCTGGGTCTCCGGCATGGCAGGCAAAAACTATAAGTATTAACACTGGATGCCAGCAGCCTTTCCTCAGAGAAGGTATCTTTGTCTTGGTGCCTTAATTTGGGCATTTTCATGGCCTTAGAACTGTAAATGTGTAACCCATCGAAAAAGCCAACCCATTTCTGGTAGATTGCATTTCAGCAGCTTTAGCTGAAACAGGAGGTATACGGGAATTCTGTATTTTCTGCAAACTCACAGCTTCTCTAATTATATATATACATTTTTAAGGAAAGCACAGAGGTAATAGACACAGGACTGAGAACAATTATGATTATCTTGGGTGGGAAGAGCTGAGGGATGGGACCATATGATAAGATATAGGTTATTGCCAGGATCCTATCTTTTGTTTGGACCTAGTGGGTTCTTAGGCACTTATTATAGTATGTACAAGAGGAAGGAAAGCTGAGAAGACTCTTTCCTTGCATAGGAAGTTGGGTGGATGACATTTTTTCATAATCATTTCTTTTCCTCTTCTCTCTCTTGTTAATTTGCTTCTGAGCTACTCAGTTCTAGTTAGCACTTCCACTGGGTGGGGGGAGAATGAGAAAAGGATGGGAGAAGAAAGAAGCAGTGGCCAGAAAAAAATGAATTAAGCTGGTTAAGGCCAGTTAGCAGTCATTGGAAGCGTAGAGTTTCTGAAGTGGCTATTCCCAGGAGTGAGGAGCCTGGGGGTTCGTCTATGCTTTGTTGTAGAAGAGGTGGTCTTATGGGTGGCACTTACCTGCTTGCATGTTACCTGTGGAAGACGGGTCAGGCCAGATAGCTGGGGCTTCCTCAATCTTCAGTGAGTCTGTGAGAATAAGCATAGATGCTTGTTAGAATTATCCTATATGAATGTTCATGACAGCTTTATTTCCAATAGCAAAACATTTGGGAAAAAAGTATGGCTCACTTATTATTATTATTTTAGTAAAGACAATTATGAATTGCCTGGGGCTGTGAGTGGGAACAGGGAGTGACTGCCAATGGGCACAAGGGATCTTTTGGGGGTGATGGAAATGTTCTAAGACGCAATTGTGGTGATGGCTGCACAACTTTGTGAATTTACTAAAAGCCATTGAATGCTATTTAAATTGTACCTCAAGAAGGTAGTTTTAGCTGATTATGAATGCTGGAAAAACATACACCAAATAACAGTGGCTGCCTTATTGAAAACTCACTTTGTGGAAGGCATTCTGGGGGAGGCAATGATGAATAAGATATGGTGCTGTGTTTTACAGAGCTTGTAAATTAGCCTAGTGAGAGAGATGGGGATGAATACAAATTGCTCTAGCACATGAAAGTGTGTGGTTAAATGGCACCAAAGAGGGAAAAATAAGAATTAGGAGGAGGGACTTGAGGAAGCATTGCAGCCACAAATGAAGTTGCGAATCTGAGGCAGAATCCGTGGGAGGCTAAAGACAGAAGGGATTGGGGCAGGGCGGGTGTCGGTCTACAGAGGATTAGGAAAGGACAAGGATGGGGATAGATGCAGTGGACAAGATGGGCCCTCTTTCTAGTGACCCAGCTGGTCCAGAGTGGCCGTGGAGATGGAAAGAGTTTCTTTGCTCCCATGGCCATTTGCCCATTTGGTCACTTGGTCATGTGGAACACTTGCAAGGGTGGGCTTCATACCTGGGAAGGACATGGTCACTCTACTAAGTGGACAAACTGGACTCTGGGCCCTCAACCACAACGCCACATTGCCTGCCTTACTGAAAAGTAAGGAAAAGGAAACAGGCTAAGAGAGGCTGAATGAGTTGTCCAAGATCACACAGTAGAAATGGTAGAGCTGGGATGTAAACTTGGATCTTCTGATCCCACTGTTCTCACCATCCTGTGCTGAGGTGGGGAGTCCTCCCCTATGAGTCCTCCCCACAGTGGTAGGGGAGAACTCAGAGGCAGACAGTCTGGATGAGTCAAGGGGTGGGGGTGGGGGGTGGAGAGGGAAGGGGCAGGGGATGGGGCGGGCCTGGGGCGGGCCTGGGCTGGGGAAGGTTGTTCAGCTGCAGTCATGGGTTGGGGAGGGGACGGATATACTCTTCACCTGACTTTCTCAGAGGAGCAGCTTCAAAGCTGCACTAAATAATTCTTTGGGGGTGGGAGGGAATCCCGGCAGGAAGTGGTTCCACACTATGCCCGGTCAGCATCTGAAAAGGCTGCCAGCTGTACAGGGCCACAGGGAGTGCACTTTGCTGTTTTCACCCAAGGAGTAAAAGGAGAGAGGCAAAGCCTTTTAACACACCTCCTTTATGGTGTGCCTTTCTCTTTATTTGCCTTAAGAGTTCTCATTCTCTTACTTACTGCAATAACATGCTTCGCATATGAACGAGAGCCAGTGTCCATTGTGGGTCCACGTCCAAATTTAGCCCCTGGGTCTGGCATGTGTTCCGAGGTAGGTGTACATGTTTTTGTTCAAAGTGGATGCTTTCTGGAGTGATCTGGGGACATCAACAGGGAGCAGAGTAGGGAGGAAAGAAGGAAGCACAGCATGCCCCGCCTTGGACATGTAAAGGAATCCTGAGAGCTGAGTGTTAGCCCAGCTTTATTACGAGGAGAACCAGGCAGAGCGGAGGGGAGCCGAGCACTCATCCATTTCCTGAGGTCTCTGGGATGTGGGGCACCATTTTCTCCATTCCACTCCGGCCATGATCCCAGGGCCCCACATAGTCTGTGCAGATGCTGTGTCCTACAACAGGCTGGAATTCCTGAAGTCTTTAATCCCAGGGCCTCTGTCTCCATCCCTCCACTTCTGCCTCCACTTCCCTGGATACACCCTGGGCTTTACTTTTGCTCCCGGAGCTGCTCCTCTTCTGAAATCCTTGCTTCCAAGCCCTCACTCTCTGACCACAACCTCCACAGTCGGCCTTCTTTGCTGAGTCCTGCTGGAGAAAAGTCACATTGCCCCTGGCCCAGTATCAGATGGGATGCAGGGCTCCCCATGGCTACTAACTTCTCCAGACCTTCATCACTTCCTCCAAGTCCTCTGTCCTACCACTGCCCTCTCTTTCACGTACTTTATTGAGCAAACTGAGCTGGGGGGAGGGGGTGGATTACACTTGCCTCATTGATTTATAATGATGGCTTGTGTATTTCTTTCCCCAGCTTGACTGTGCCCTTCTTTGGATCAGATTCGTCTCTTGCTCGTCTCATCCCTGGTGCCTGACGCAGGACTCAGAAGCCCCTTTTGCATAATAAGTGTTGTTGAGGGAATACGAGTGGTCAGAGTGACCAAGGCCAGGCACTCAACTGTCAGCCAAAGGGTAATGGCTGAGGCTTGTTTCGTGAGCCAAGAATGGCCTCCTGGGGTGCTGCTGCTCGGCTAGCACAAAAATAAGAGAAAAACAGGTGATTTTCTCTCCATTCCACAATCCTATGCTGGGAGACAAGACTCAGAGGTGACAATCAGAGGTCATTCAGTCCTTCGCAGGGAAGAGATGTCCCTGGGGATGGAGGCCAGTGCCTGAGAAGGGAAGGGGAGCAGCTGAGCCTCACTGGGAAAGGCCAAGCCCTAATGGCGCCC
>PVIY010006081.1:0-12192 GCA_004026745.1 Myrmecophaga tridactyla
GGAAATATGATTGCTTCAGTTCTCCACAGTCCTCACCAATTCCTTTCATCCTATACCTGGTCTACTGCTCATTTTTGTTATTTGCTCATATGTGGAATCATTTGAGTTTACAACTCTTAGCAAAAAGTGTGCCTCAGATTTTTTAGTTGTAAGATGGTGTTTTGGTTTGTTAAAGCTGCCAGAATACAGCTTTATATACAATATATGGAACAACTTTTAAAAAGGGAACTTATTAAAAGCCTACGGTTCTGAGGCCATAGAAACATCCAAACTAAGGCATCTAGAGAAAGATACATTGACTTAGAAAAGGCCAATAGATCCAGAACACCTCTGTCAGCTGGGAAGGCACATGGCTAGTGTCTGCTGGGATCTTTGGCTTCTGGTTTCAAGCAGCTTCCAAGGGAGCATTTACTTTTTGCATCTCCAAACATCTGGGTCTCATGTTAGCTCTGTCAGCAATATTTTCTGTTAGAAAATAATAGCCATTTTCTAAAATGGCTCCCTCTTAAAGGACTCCAGTAAGCAACTAGTAGTTGCTTGAATGCTTGGAGACACATCTCCATGGAAACCACTTGATCAAAAGGCCCCATCCACAATTGGGTGGGTCATATCTTAATGGAAACAGTTTAGTCAAAAGGAACCCACCCAGCAATATTGAATCAGGATTAAAGAACATGACTTTTCTGGGGTACACAATAATTTCAAACCAGCACAGATGGGAATAACAATATATCTTGTTGAAAGGATAACATGAGGTAACATGGTAATTTTTCTTTTTACTCTGTCCACCTGCAGGGACAATGATAACCACATGGTCCTTGAAGGGGAGGGGAGGAGTCTTGATAATCTTTGCATTTCCATCTTGGCCAGTGCCTGGTACATATAAGGTGTTCACTGAGTATTGGATGGAATCTCTTGCCTTTGCTATTACCAGTAGTATAATCACATCATTCAAAAAATAACTGGAGAAAGTAAAAGGCTAGGAATATAGGTATGCCTATCAAGTACCCCATGGTCAAGCTGTACATAGAAGGACCCCAAACCACACTATAAAAGAGCTCACAATCTAGCTCACTGTTTCCCAAACACTCAGGACAGATACCTTGTCACTAGTCTCATTCGTAGGTCCATCAAATTGCTAACCATGCCTATACTCAAGCTGAAATAGTTTCTACTTTAACTTGGTTTTAGTCATCAAATACACTAAGTAATGGTTATTCAGCCTATATTCACTTGTACTTGGTCATCCTGGCCTTCAGGGGCCGCCTATCCCATTTAGATGTAAACAAGAACTTGTCAGATAAGAATCTTAGTTGTAAAGATGCCAGCTAGCTCTAAATTATACTTACAGCCAAGTCACTGGAATCTACAAGAGCTGGTAAGCTATATTCATCTGTATTCATTTTGAAAGATTTTTACCTTATAGCCTGAGACAATGCTGCTGAAAATTTTCAGGCCAAATAAATAATACTTATTTGGAGAAATGTGTATTTTTCTTAAGAGAAAGCACTTTTAAAAGTTACATTATAATATGTTAAACTGGACTAAGCCATTATTGTCAATCTCATTTAATGAAGCATTATAAAAGGTGACAATTGATATCGGACAAAAACAAGAAATAAAACATATAAGATGTGAAAGAAATAGTCACTTTCTACAAATAGAATAATGAGTGGTACTTGCAACAATTTATTAAAGACAGGCTTTCCAGTTTTAAACCCTGAGAGAGAAGAGTGAAGGACAGTGAAGGGCAAGTCTCCATTTCTTACATAAGGAAAGGATATACTAAACAGAAATGCATGCCTACTGTCATCAAAAGGCATGCATAAGAATGTTCATGGCAACACTGGAAATAATCCAGCTCTTTAATTATAAATTGTGGCATGTAGAATGTGATACAGAGATGAGAACAAAAAAATTATAACCATACACAACAAGCATAATGTTGAATGCAAATTTCCAGAAATGAAACAGATGTTATTCTCCATTTACATATGGCTCAAAACAGGTAAAACAAATTCATGGTATCAGAAGACAGAGTATTGGTTACCCTGGGTCAGAGTGGGTGGGAAGTGATTGTAGTAGGCATGAAGGACCCTATGGGCTGTAGGTAATTTTCTGTTTCTTCATCTTATAGCTGGTTCCATGGGTATGTGAAAATTCATTGAACAGCACTCATGATATGTGCCCTCTTCTGCATGTATGCTATACTTCAATAAAAGTTTACTAAAACAAAAAATTTAGTTGGAAATATCCCAGATTTGGACTTTAATTTCCCAGGTTCTTACCCATAGCCTCTCTGTGGAACTTAAAAATGGCAGGCTCTAAAGCTGCTCTGTCTAATCCTGTAGCCACTGGCCACTTGCAGCTCTTAAGCACTTGAAATGTGGCTAATATGAATTGAGATGGGCTGTAATGGTAAAATCTGAAGATCTTATATGAAAAAAGAATAGAAATATTTCATTAATAACATTTACATTGAGTACCTATTAAAATATTTCAGGTATATGTGTTACTTTTTTAATGTGACTACAAGAAAATTTAAAATTATATATGTGGTTGACACTTGTGGTTCTAGAACCACAGTTCTGAGACTTGAAGTTGTGACTTTATTATATACTTAAATCAGGAATGAGACTAACTCACAAAAATGACCCTGAATCTATGGTTATAATTGTTTTATCAAAGTCCACTATGGCTAGTAAAATATTCCTGATCTCACTCTACACTTGAAAACTAAGGATAAATTTTTTGCCTTGGAATGGTGGCGTCCTCAAAGCTTAGAGTTGGGTGGACTCCTGTGGTTGGGGCTGTTTACTCTGTTTGCCTCTTCCAAATCCATTCTCTGTTCTTCCTACCCTGTCTGTGCCTGGAGAATGACTTCCGTGGATTCTTATTCAGACTCCCTCGTTTCCAATTATGTTTCCCTATTCCCTGCTTTAGTGCCTGTCTTTGGCAGTAGCATTGTTCTTCTATGATTACAGCTAACCTCAGACAAACCTAATCCTTAGTCTCAGCTCTAACTGGGCTCCAGTAATTCTAATTCCTCCCCTTGTTCCTTTGGCCCTAGTAGTGGTAGTGGATTCTTACTCTACTAGTCTTTGGACACCTTAACATTTCTACTTTGTTCCTTGCCCTGCCCATATCTCTGTGTGGTGGTTTGGAGCTATATACCCCAGAAAAAAACATGTTCTTAAACTTAATTCATTTCTGTGGGTGTGAACTCTTGTAAATAGGGCCTTCTGATGTGGTTACTTCGGCTGGGGTGTGGCCAAAGTTACTCAGGATGGATCTTAATCCTATTACTGAAGGACAATAAGGAAGGCCACAGAGAGAAAATAAAGCTACAGGGAGTAGCCAGAATATAAAAGTAGGTGGAAGAGAAAGGAGAAGCCAGGAGAGGCTGCCGTGTACATTGCCAAGTGACAGAAAAGTCAAGGACCAAGGATCTCAGGCAGCCAGCCCCTAAATGCCACAGTCTTCTGGGAGAAAGTATCGCCTTGATGGCACCTTGATTTGGACTTCTCCTAGCCTCAAAACCACGAGCCAATAAAATTTCCATTGTTTAAGACAACCCATTGCTTGGTATTTACTTTAGCAACAAGGAATCTAAAACACTATGTAAGTAGTCCTTTCATTAAAATCTTATGTGAACCACTTGCCAGGACTTAGAAGATTTGGGGGTCAAACCTTCTACCCAGTGTAGCATCTCTGGCATATGGCTATTTGGTCTCTCCTGAAATGTTTAACCAATCCAACAAAATGGAAGTTACTTTTGCTCATCTTCCATCCACAAAATTGAGTGAGAATGACGAGAGAAGTTTTCTTGTAGTGACCATAAGGGTTTGGATTTGATTTTATATTATTGTCATGGTCCTCAAATCCTCAGACCAAGAACTGTTCATAAAAATTGATCCAAATCCAGTGATAACCCAAGTGTGTGTAATAGAAGTAAATGGAAAACTTAACTGGAGTTAGAGTCTCAGGACCCTGGCCACAAAGACTTCTCACAGGAAAAGCAAACAAGTCTCATGAGTAATGAACTCATAATCAAAAGTGTTTAAACGTGTAAGGAAAAATTCACCATGTGCCTGAGTCAGGTGACATAGTAAACAGCATTGTCAGAGGTCTAAGAACTTGAGATAACTGAATGACTGTAAAAAGATTATGAAAACAGCATATTTATATTAATTAATGAGGAATAAAAATCCAAATTGCTGGGTCCTGGCTGTGAGGGCAGCAATTGCTTCAACCCTCCCTGGACAGGGGCAGAGGTGGCAGAGATCTAAATACACAGTGCTTCTTCAGGGGTTTGGGGGACAGTTAGCTGAAGGGTTGCATTTACTGGGCAAGCCGCATTTACTGGAAAACTCAGATTTGGGGAGACATTGGAAAAACTTTTGGCATCCTTCCTTACTCCCTCCCCAGGGCACTTCTGAGCTAGTCTATGGCCCCTTTGTGGACCCTGGCCCTATTTTGGCTGGGAAAGACTGACTTGAGAAAGCACTCTTTGGAGTAACCTTCCTCTCAGAATTTTCCCTCCATGCAAAAGGAGCATGAGACAATGAAAGGAGTGTAAAAAGCTATAGAGGTAGATAATCTAGAATAAAGTCTGATGGTATCAGATACCTGGGAGAAAACAGTCTGTCTCCTGGGAAACAGAGGGGACAACCAAACCTCAGTAAACAGGGGAATTCCAAAACAACTAACAAGCAAAAGCACAGGACAAGACAGAGGCCCAGAAAGACTGAAAAAACACTGTACACAGCATTCACTTTGGGCAAACTTTCTGATAGGAGGGCTGAAGCTCAAGAAAATCTCTGTCTTATCATAAGCAGGTTGAAAAACAAAGAACAAGTACCCCAGGGAGTAAATCCCAGAGTTAACATTTTTAAATATTAAAAAATACAGTATACAACAAAAGAATGTAAACAAACAAAATAACAGGAATGATGGCCCATCCAAAGGAAGAAGATAAAAATACAGAAAACATGAACAGAGAAGATGAGAATGTGAATAATCCAAACAAAGCCATTTTTTAGAAACCTACTAAATTGATTTTAACATTTGTTCCCTCCATTGTTTATTTTTATTCTGTATGTTTTACCCATCTGCCAATAAGGTAGATAAAAGGAGCATCAGACACAAGGTTTTCACAATCACACAGTCACATTGTGAAAACTATATTATTACACAATCATCTTCAAGAAACATGGCTACTGGAACACAGCTCTACATTTTCAGGCACTTCCCTCCAGCCTCTCCATTACATCTTAACGAACAAGGTTATCTATTTAATGCGTAAGAATAACCTCCAGGATAACCTCTCAACTCTGTTTGGAATCTCTCAGCCACTGACACATTATTTTGTCTCATTTTGCTCTTCCCCCTTTTGGTTGAGAAGGTTTTCTCAAGCCCTTGAGGCTGAGTCCCAGCTTATTCTGGGATTTCTGTTCCACGTTGCCAGGAAGGTCCACACCCGTGGGAGTCATATCCCATGTAGAGAAGGGAAGGGCGGTGGGTTTGCTTGTAGTGTTGGCTGAGAAAGAGAGGCCACATCTGAGCAATAAAAGAGGTTCTCTTGCAGGTGACTCTTAGGCCTAGTTTTAAGTAGGCTTATCTATCCTTTGTAGGGTTAAGTTTCATATGAACAAACCCCAGGATTGGGGGCTCAGCCTATTGCTTTGGATGTCCCCACTGCTTGTGAGAATATCAAGAATTTTCCACTTGGGGAAGTTGAATTTCCCCCCTTTCTCATCTTTACCCCAAGGGGGCTTCAACAAAGTCTTTTTAAAAAACAATTTTTAAAAATGCTCAAGGAGATGAAGGAAAGTATGGAAAAAGAACTAAAGGATATCAAGAAAACAGTTAATGAACAATATGAGAGTCTAAGAAAAGAGATAAATTTTTTAAAAAGGAACCAAATGTAACTACTGAAGTTGAATAACAATAACTGAAGTGGAAAATGCCCAGAGGGTTTCAAGAGCAGATTGGAGCTGGCAGAAGAAAGAATCAGTGAACTTGAAGACAAGACACTTGAAATGAATCAGGTTGAGGAGCAGAAAGAAAAAGAAATATTAAAAGTGAAAACAGCTTAAGATAGGTATGAGACTGTCAATACTACATGCATTATGGGAGTCCCACAAAGAGAAAAAAGAAAGAAAATGGTAGAAGGAATAGTCAAGGAAATAATGACAGAGAATTTCCCAACTGTAACAAAAGATATGAATATGCACATCCAAGAAGTTCAGAGAACACCAAATAGGGTATTAATGAAGAAAAATACACTCCATCATATATTGATTACATTATCACATGCAAAGGACAGGAGAGAGTTCTGACAGCTGCAAGAGAAAAGCAAGGTGTTACATACAAGGGAATCCAAATTAGACCAAGTTATGAATTTTCATCAGAAACCATGGAGGCAAGAAGGTAGTGGATTATAATACTTAAAGTGCTGAAGGAAAACAACTGCCAGCCAAGGATTTTATATCTGGCAAGATTCTCTTTTAAAAATGATGGCGAGATTAAGATATTCTCAGACAAAAAAAAAAATTGAGGGAGTTCATCGCCATTAGACTGGTGTATGGGTACTACCAAAGGGAATTCTTCAGACTGAAGGGAAAGGACATTAGACTTGGTTCAAAACAACATAAAGAAATAAAGATCTGTGATAAAGGTAACCATTGGTAAAGGTAACCATCTGGGTAATTATAAATGCCAGTATTATTGTACTATATTGTTTGGTATTTAACTCCACTTCTTAATTTCTACAGGTGCTAAAATGAAAATGCATCCAATAAATCTAGACTTGGAGGCATAAAATGTACAAAGGTATAAGTGTAATGAGTACAAAAAAATGGTGGAGGGACAGAGGGATATAAGAAAAGTGTATGTGCATGCTACTGAAATTTTTTAACTTTTTTATTGTATAATATAACATATATACCAAGCAAAGAAAGAAAAAAGCAACAGTTTTCAAAGCACTCTTCAACAAATAGTTACAGGACAGATCCCAGAGTTTGTCATGGGCTACCATACAATTCTCTCAGATTTTACCTTCTAGCTACTCCAGAAAATAGGAAGCTAGAAGGAATAAATATATATTTTTTATAACCACAATTGACTTTTTTCTTTTTTGTAAAAAGTAACATATAACAAAAAGCAATAAATGTCAAAGCACAGCACAACAATTAGTTGTAGAACAGATTTCAGCGTTTGATATAGGTTACAATTCCACAATTTTAGGTTTTTACTTCTAGCTGCTGATTGTAAAACTTTAGAAATGGATAGCATAATACTCCCTAACTGTAATACAATAATGTTAGAACACTGAATGAAGCTGAATGTGAGAATGATAGAGGGAGGAGGGCTAGGGGCCCAAATGAAATCAGAAAGATAGACGATAAAGACTGAGATGGTATAATATAGGAATGCCTACAGTGTACAATGATAGCAACTAAACTGTTTTTGCAGGCAGAAGAGCAAAAGAATGTCAATACTGCAGGGTGTTGAAAATAGATGGTAATTAATATTTTAAAACTTTAACTTTGTGTGAGACTAAAGCAAAAAAATGTTTATTTGGTACAAAATTTATATTTTGACTAGTGCAGTTCCTAATATAACTTATGTGGACAGCTTAATTGAACACCACAAGTACATAGAACCTTGAGGAGGGCATAAGATTTTGTAGGTTTGTCCAGAGTGATGCCCTGATAAATCCCAGAATGATTTGAACAGTGAATAAAAAAGTATTTGCAAAGTCCCCTTGGAGGAATGGTGAGAAAGGGGGAAAATTCAGCTTCCCCAAGTGGAGAATTCTTGATATTCTCACAACCAAAGCAATAGGCTGAGCCCCCAATCCTGGGATTTGTTCATATGAAACTTAACCCTGCAAAGGATAGGTCAAGCCTACTTAAAATTAGGCCTAAGTGTCACCCCCAAGAGAACCTCTTTTATTGCTCAGATGTGGCCTCTCTCTCTCCCAGCCAACACTACAAGCAAACTCACCGCTCTCCCCCTCTCTACATGGGACATGATTCCCAGGGGTGTGGAGCTTCCCGGCCATGTGGAACAGAAATCCTAGAATGAGCTGGGACTCAGCCTCAAGGGCTTGAGAAAACCTTCTCAACCAAAAGGGGGAAGAGCAAAATGAGACAAAATAATGTGTCAATGGCTGAGAGATTCTAAACAGAGTTGAGAGGTTATCCTGGAGGTTATTCTTACACATTAAATAGATATCACCTTGTTTGTTAAGATGTAATGGAGAGGCTGGAGGGAAATGCCTGAAAATGTAGAGCTGTGTTCCAGTAGCCATGTTTCTTGAAGATGATTGTGTAATAATATAGCTTTCGCAATGTGACTGTGTGATCATGAAAACCTTGTGTCTGATGCTCCTTTTATTTTTTATCATGTCGATAAGGTAGATGAATAAAACTTATGGAATAAAAATAATAGGGGGAACAAATGTTAAAATAAATTTAATAGATTGAAATGCTAGTGATCAATGAAAGGGAGGGGTAAGGGGTATGGTGTATGAATTTTTTTCTGTTTTCTTTTTATTTCTTTTTCTGAATTGATGCAAATGTTCTAAGCAATGACCATGATGATGAATATACAACTATGTGATGATATTGTGATTATATATGTAGACTGGAATGATCAAATGTTAAGAATTTGTTTGTTTTTAATTTAAAAATTAACAAATTTAAAAAGAGGGAAAAAATAACATATATAAAAAAAGCAATAAATGTCAAAGCACAACACAACAATTAGTTGTAGAACAGATTTCAGAGTTTGGTATAGGTTATAATTCCACAATTTTAGGTTTTTACTTCTAGCTGCTCTAAGATACTGGAGACTAAAAGAAATATCAATTTAATGATTCAGCACTCATATTCATTTTATGCTATTAAATTTAAGTTGATATCAAACCAAACATGATGTTATATATTTAGGATGTTAAATTTTAATCCCATGGTAACTACAAGGAAAATAGATAAAAATATATCCAGATAGAAGTAAGAAGGAATTTAATATGATACAACACAAAAAAAGTAAATAAGAAAGACGGCATTAATGGAACTGAAGGACAAAAAAGGTGTGCTGGTTTGAAAGAATTTATATACCCTAAAAAAGCCATGTTTTAATCTTAAGCAATCTTGTAGGAACAACAGTTTCTTTTAATCCCTATTCAGTACTATAGGCTGCAAAGTTGATTAGGTTATCTCCATGGAGATGTGAGTCAATCAAGCAAGGGTATTAAATATGTCCCCACCCATTCTGTGTGGGTCTTGATTAGTTTACCAGAATTCTATAAAAGAGGAAGTTTTGGAGAAACCTTCAGAATGCTACAGAACCACGAAGCAGAGAGTCAGCCAGACTTTTGGAGATGAAGAAGGAAAATGCCTCCTGGGGAGCTTCATGAAACCAGAGGCCTGGAGAGAAAGCTAGCCATGTTCGCCATGTGCCCTTCCAGCTGAGAGAGAACTAACATTAAGATGTCAATACCACCTGAAGCAATTTATAGATTAAATGCAATCCCCATCAAAATTCCAGTGACCTTCATAGCAGAAATGGGAAAGCCAATCATCACATTTATATAGAAGGGTAAGGGGTCCTGAATAGCTAAAGCTATCTTGAAAAAGAAGAATGAAGTTGGAAGACTCACAATTCCAAGTAAAACATATTACAAAGCCACCATATTCAAAACAGCATGGTACTGGCACAAGAACCGACATATAGACCAGTGGAATAGAACTGAGAGTTCAGAAAGCAACTCTCACATTTATGATAAACCAATTTTCAACAAGGTGGCAAACACCAGTCGATTGAGAAAGAAGAGTCTCTTCAACAAATGGTGCAGAAAATTGAAAAACTGGACCTTCATTTGCAATAAAAAGGAGGAGTACCTCTATTTCACACCATAAAAACTCAAAATGTATCAAAGGCCTTAATATAAGAGTTAATACTATCAAATATCCAGAAGAAAATGTAGGGGAGCATCTTCAGGACCTTGTGCCAGGCAGCAGTTTCTTAGATATTACATCCAAAGCAAAAGCAACAAAAGAAAAACATAACTGGGACCAATTTAAAAAAAAACTTTAATTCCTTAAAGGACTTTATCATGAAAATAAAATGACAACCTACACAATGAGCAAAGATATTTGGAAACCACATATCTGATAAAGGTTTAATATCCAGAATATAAAAAGAAATCCTTCAACTTAAAAACAAAAAGACAAAAACTCGAGTTAAAAATGGGCAAAAAACTTCAACAGATATCTCTTCAAAGAAGATATACAAATGGCCAGAAAACACGTGAAGAGATACTCAACATCAATAGCCATCAGGGAAACACAAATCAAAATTACGATGAGATATCATTTCTCACCCACTAGAATGGCTGTTTTAATGAAACAGAAAATAACAAATGTTGAAGAGGACACGGAGAAATAGGGTCACGCATCGTTTGCTGTGGCAATGTAAAATATTACAACCACTGTGGAAGACAGTTTGGTGGTTCCTCAGAAGGCTAAGTCCAGAACCTCCATATGACCTGGCAATCCCACTGCTAGTTATATATTCAAAAGAACTGAATATTTGCACACCAATGTTCATAGCAGCTTTATTCACAATTGCCAAAAGATTAAAGCAACCCAATTGTCCATCAACCAATGAATGGATAAACAAAATGCAGTATATACATACATTGGAATATTATTCACCCATAACAAGGATGAAGTCCTGATGCATGAAACAATAGGGATGAACCTTGAAGATATCATGTTGAGTGAAATAAGCCAGACACAAAAGGAAATATTGTATGATCTCACTGTTTGGAAACAATTAGAATAAGCAAACTCATAGAGTCAGAATCTAGATTATAGGTCACCAGGGGATGGAATGGGGATAGGGAATAGGAAGTTAAGGCTTAAAATGTACAGGGTTCCAATTTGGAATGATGGAAATGTTTTGGTAATGGATGGTAGTGATGTAGCATAACATTGTGAATAAATTAACAGCAATGAAATATATATCTGAATGTATTAAAAGGGGAAATGTTAGATTGTATACATGGTAAGGGAATAAAAACTGTTTTTAAAAAATCCATGGAACTACACTACACAGTGAATCCTAAGTTAAATCATGGATTTTAATTAATAGTACAATTATAAAGATGTGCTATCATCAATTGTAATGCAAGGTGCTGGTAGTGTAGTGGTATATGGGAATCCTGTATTTTATCCATGATTATTCTGTAAGCACAAAACTTTTCTAATTAAAAAACCAATTAAAAAATATCTGGAAATAGAATAGACAATCTGATGTTATGGTGAAACCCCATCACTGGACATGTCCAAGAAAGAGCAGGTCATATCATCAGGATTGCTATGAAACAGTAATTCTCAATCAGTGTACATGAGAATCATCGGGAAAGTTTGTTAAAACATAGTTTGTAAAAGAACTCCTTTCCAGAGCAACTAAATTGTTTTTGCATGAGGAAGAGCAAAGGAATGTCAATACTGCAGGGTGTTGAAATAGATGGTAATTAATATTTTAAAACTTTAACTTTGTGTGAGACTAAAGCAAAAAATGTTTATTCGTTACAAAATTTATATTTTGACTAGTGCATTTCCTAATATAACTTATGTAGATAGTTTGATTGAACACCATAAGTACTTGGAATCTCAGGTAGGACATGAGATTTTGCTAGTTTGTCCAGAGTGATGCTCCGATGAATCCCAGAATGATTCGATCAGTGAGTGGAAAAGTATCTGCAAAGCCCCCTTCAGGGAATGGTGAGAACGGGGAGAAATTCAACTTCCCCAAGTAAATTCTTGATATTCTCACAAGCAGTGTGGACAACCAAAGCTATAGGCAGAGCCCCCAGTCTTGGGGTTTGTTCATATGAAACTTAACCCCACAAAGGATAGGTCAAGTCTACTTAAAATTTATGCCTAAGAGTCACCCCCAAGAGAGCGTCTTTTGTTGCTCAGATGTGGCCCCTCTCCCCAGCCAACACAACGAGCAGTCTCACCACCCTACCCCTCTCTACGTGGGACATGACTCCTAGGGGTGTGGACCTTCCTGGCAACGTGGGGCAGAGATCTTGGAACGAACAGAGACTCAGCATCAAGGGATTGAGAAAAATCCTAGAATGAGCTGAGACTTAGCATCAAAACCTTCTCC
>PVIY010006081.1:19852-41768 GCA_004026745.1 Myrmecophaga tridactyla
GTATGATAAGAACAATGAAAAGGAAAAAGGAGGACAATGAAGGACAAGGAGACCTCATGAACAAAGATACAGAAATTCACGCATCTGCTTTATTGAGTGACTTCCTGATATCAGGCAGCTTAGCTCAGGAGAGATCTCCTAGAACCTAAGGACATCTGCACTAATAAAAGCCCTACTACAAAACAGACTCTAGTGAGTGTAAGATGCATGAAGACAGGATCACTATGAATTCCAATCAAAGGGTTTCATCCACTGAAGATGAAAACTTCACTTAGAAAACCTCTCATGATGGACATGTGCAGAGCAAGACTACACAAGACTTACCACAGAGCAGTTCTACCAGTTTGACAAAGGAATGTTCCCAGAGATACTGGAGATCAAGCAGTTGTTCAGTATGTTTCATGTTTCAGTGGAGACCTCCATAACACCATGTCAAGTCCTTGGGCATCCAGTTAAAACAGCAGAGAGTCCACTGCCTAGGTCAAGAACTATGCCTGAAAGCAGTGGTTCTACAACATTTTGTTCTCAAGACTCCTTTACACTCTTAAAAAATAGCAATCATCCCAAAGAACTTTTATTTATGTGATTTTAATCTATCAATATTGACCTATTAAAAATTAAAACTGACTCATTAAAAAATATTTATTTGTTAATTCATTTTAAAATAATAACAAATCCATTCATGCCAATATAAACAGCATACTTATAAAAATAACTACAATTTCTAAACAAAAAATAGTGAGATTACATATTTTATATTTTTGTGAATCTCTTAATGTCTGGCTCAATAGATTACAGCTGGATTCTCATATCTACTTCTCCATTTGGTTTATTTGGGGTTAAGTCTTATTAAGCCTATTTAATAAACCTATTAGAGGAGCATTTTAATAGACTTTCAGATAATTTTGGATATTCTGACTACATCAAAACTGGACAACTGGTAGTTTCTTAAAGGTTAGCTTCAATGTGGAATCTAACACTTCATTATTAAACTTGTCATGTTCTGTTACATTAAAATACAGTGGCCCATGACCAGCCCCTCCAAGGTTATTCATTGATTACATCCCCCTATCCTTTAGTATTGACACCCCTTCTCAACATGACAAAATGGGCATTTCCTAAAGATTCCCATAGATTGGGAGAGGGATCAGAGGAGAAGGAGAAGGTATAAAACATAAAATAGGTCTTAACAAATGAGTATGACTGCTGAATCACTATATTAATATTTTTTCTAGTCTCCAGTGTTTTGGAGCAGCTAAAAGGAAAAATCTGAGATGGTGGAATGGTAGCACATAACAAACTCTGGGATCTGTTCTGTAACTACTTGTTGAAGTGTGATCTGAAAATTATTATTTTTTCTTTCTTTATTTTGTATATATGTTATATTTTACAATAAAAAACATTTTAAAGATATTGGTCCATCTTTTATGTTGAATGGATCTTTCAACCATGTATGCTTTTATAACATCGGTCATTGGTCATTTATAAAATATTGGTCAATGAGCTATGAATTTATTACAAATGTGGATGCATTTCATGATTGTATTAGTTAGGGTTCTCTAGAGAAACAGAATCAACAGGAAATATCTGTAAATATAAAATTTATAAAAGTGTCTCACATAACCATGGGAACGGAGAGTCCAAAATCTGCAGGGCAGGCTGTGAAGCTGATGATTCCGATGGAGAGTCTGGACGAACTCCACAGGAGAGGCTCACCAGCCAAAGCAGGAAGAGAGCCTGTCTCTTCTGAATCCTCCTTAAAAGGCTTCCAGTGATTAGATTAAGTATCACTCACTGCAGAAGACACTCCCCTTGGCTGATTACAAATGGAATCAGCTGTGGATGCAGCCAATGTGATCATGATTTAATTCTATGAAATGTCCTCATAGCAACAGACAGGTCAGCACTTGCCCAAGCAGACAAGCAGGTACCACCACTTGGCCAAGTTGACACATGAACCTGACCATGACAATGATACAATATCAAAAATATACATTTGTTAATATCATGACCAAACTCATCAGAAAAGTCTTTAATTATTGTGAGGCTGTCAAGCTCATGGTTACAGAAGTTTTCCAAAACTCTAATTTTCACTTTAAAGCTTGAATTTTATTACTGGCATTGAATACTGTTGTTCTCTTGAAGTGACAAGCTCATTTTGTTCATTTTTAAAAATACATCTGCAAAGTACTAAACTCTATATAACTATACTTCACCAGTCATTCTTTCAAAGAAAAATGGTATTCCATGAAAAAAGCAGCTAATTCAACTTGCAGCTCAAATAATAACACAAGTGCTTTTCTCTGAGTGAACCACCGTACTTTGGTAGGCAGTAGGAGTGCTTGATGCCTACTTCATATTTCTTCACACAAAATTTTAAGAAGGTGACTACTTAAAGGTTCAGATTTAATAAAATTAATAATTTGTACTGCTTCATCAATTATATTTTTAAGTGAAGCTGGATTTTTTTTTCACTGTGCCAGCATAGCAGGGAAGAAGAAATGGCTACTAATATAGTTTGGTACTACTGCCTTGACTTATACAAAGGCACCAGAAGTTTTACCCACACTTCTTTCGAACTTCAGTATAAATATCAACACATTAAAAGGGCCAAATAATGTCTAAGATTATTATGAAAATAGTTTGATTTTGCAAGCCCCCCTGAAAGGATCTTGAGTCTCCCCTGGTTTTCACAGCCCCAAGAGTAAGATCTATTCTAGAGTCACTGTAACAAAGCCTCATACCAAACCCTGACAAAATCCAGAGTGGAAACAGAACTTGGAATTTAAGCCTCATCAAAATGGAAGGTCTTGGGAAACATGCTGGGCTTTTCATTGATTCTTTTTGCCTACCAGAACAAAAATGAGCACGCTTTAGAGATGTATAACAGAATCCAAAGTCTCTTTGATGCATTATCAACTATGTCCATATAAAATAAAAACCTACTAGATATGCCAAGAAACAGGAAAATGTGAACAACTGTCAAGAAAAGAAATCAGTATAAACTGACTCTAATATATCTCAGATAAATTGTTTTAGCAGACAAATACTTTAAAGCAACCTTTTATATATGTTCAGAGAATTAATGGATAATAATGGTTGTAGGATTTCTCTTTGGGGCACTGGCGAAGTTCTGGTAATAGATGTTGGTGAGGGTAGCACAACATCGTGAATGTGATTAATCCCACTGGATGGTATGCTTGGGAGTGGTTAGATGGAAACGTTTGTTACATATATGTTTTTACAATGCTAAAAAAAGAGAAACCAAAAAGACAACGACAATTAAATTAAATATATGCTCCTGAACTAGACATAAATATGAAGGGGAAAAGGCTCAAACAGACATTATTGGAACATAAGAAAATTTGGAATATAGACTATAAACTTGATAACAATGTTAAATTTCTTGAACTTGATAACTGTACTTAAGGTGGTTACAAAAGTGAAAATGCTCACTTTTAAATGTATAGGGAACTACTATGTGTTCAAGGAGCATGATGTATACAACCTACTCCCAAATGTTTAGAAGATAGAATGACAGATATAGAGACAGACAGACAGACAGACAGATAGATAGGTAAATAGATAGAAAGAATGATACAATAAAGATGGCAAAATAGTATGGTTAAAATTGGTGGATGTGCATATCTAGGAAAGGGGAGGGTATATTGGAGTTCTCTATATGGGTTTGTATTATTTTACAGTTGTCCTGTAAATTAGAAATTATTTCAAAGTAAAAAGTTTATGTAAAAGGAATTAATGGACAAGATGGTCCTAATTAGAGAACTGATAGGAAATCACAACAGAAAAATATAAACGTTTTTTAAAGAGTCAATAGAAATTCTAGAATCTGAAGTGCAATAATGAAATAAATTCACTATATGGACTCAACAGCAATTGAGAATATCAGTGAATGTAAGGAAATATTAACAGAAATTATGTAGCCTGAAACATATAGAGAAAGAATAATGAAGTAAGATATTGAGCCTCAAGTACCAATGGGAAAATATTAAATGTTCTAACATATGCATAATGAAATTAAAGAAGGAGAAGACAGTGAAAATGGAGAATAATGAAATTTGAAGAAATGGTGCCCAAATCCCCAAAATTGATTAAAAACATTTATTTATATGTCCAAGAAACTCACCAAATCCCAAACAGGATAAATACAAAGAAAACTTCTGAAAACCAAAGATAAAGAGAAACCTTGAAACCGTCTGAGAAAAAAAATAAACATTACGTAATGAGAAAACCGATAAGAATCATAAGCCCTAAAACAATAGCATGCAGAAGACAATGAAACAGAATCTTTAAAGAAATGGAAGGAAAAACTATCGACCCAGAATTTTATATCTAGTGAAAATAGCCTTCAAATGAGGAAAAATAAACACATTTTTAAACAAAGTTTAGCTGAAAGAATCTGTCACCAGAAGAACCAACACTACAAAAAAGTGCTAAAAGATGCTTCTCAGGCTAAAGGGAAATAATACTAGCTGGAAACTTGTGATGGTTGGGTTTATGTGTCAACTTGGCCAGGTAATATTGCCCAGTTGTCTGGTCAAGCAAGCACTGCCCTAATGGTTACTTGAAGAACAATTCATGAATTTAAATCATCAGTAAGTTGACAGAGTCTATGACTAATTACATCTACAATCAACTAAGGAGATATTGATTGTGATTGACTGTAACAGAGGTATTTAATCCAATCAGTTGAAGGCTTTAAATGAGAAGTTAGAAGAGAGAATCTCTCTTGCCACTTTAGCCAGCCAGCCTTTCCTGAGGAATATACCAAAGATCTTCATCAAAGTTGCCAGCTTGAAGCCAGCCCTATGGAATTTGGATTCATGTATCTCCACAGTTTCATGAGACACTTTTATAAGATCTCATATTTACAGATGAGATCTTATACAGATGAGTTCTGTTTGGTTACCCTACAGAACTCTAACACAGCTTTGGTACCATGAATGGTGCTTGAGAAACAGAACCTTAAAACTGGGTTTTTGCAAATGTTTTTCTACTCTGATTAGATTCAAAGGCTATTTCCAATAATCAAGATAGCACTGACAGTCCATACTATGGGTTGGCAATCGAGATACAAAAAATACTACCATATGATTCTCATAATCATATCCTTATACTAGGCAAGTCTCTCGTGACAGTGTTTTTTGATACTTTAACAGAGTTCTGTGGAGTTAAAAGGTATAATGATGTTGGCTGGTTGTTCCTAGATATTCTGGATATAGTTATTAAAGAAAGGGATAAGCTGAACACTTCAAATTTGCAACTTAAGCATAATATGAAAGATATAAAAGATTTTACATATGCCGTGAAAGAAATCTTCTTTCCCATGGTTGCAGACCTGAGATCTCTGAAAACCAGACCCAAAGTCTGAATTTTGCAGGTGTCTGTTGTATAACTGAGGGCATTGATGGAAAGGAATAGAATCCTGAAAACTGGGACATGTGGGTTGTTAATGATGGCAGTGGGGTATTTAAACCATGGAGTCTGCTGAGTTCTTGCTAGATAAACCTGTAATTATCTGTCCTGAGGAAACATACCCCCACCTACAGCCTTCCCTGAGGAAACAGCTTCCTGACCTACAGCCTGCCTAGAGGAAACAGCTTCCTGACCTCCAGTCAGAACAGGTCATCTTACCCACTTGATTATGAAAACCTTCCCCTGTTGAATGAAGTCACCTCTGGTGAACATACACATGGGATACATGAATATCTTCATATTCTTTGCCCACTTAGAGAGGTCTATCCACATATCTCTTCCCTAGACCTCTTTGTCACCAATTTTCAAATCACGTTCCTTCCAAGTCCCTGACCATCCAGCCAAACCATTAGCAAAAGCCCATGAGTCAGGATACAAACGTATCTGTGGTCAGTTCTCCATCCAAGAACTATGAACAACCAGGTGCACCACTCAAAGTTCCACCCATTGGGAAGATTTCTCCTCACCACTGTCCTTTAAGGACATCTCAGAATAGGGTTGTAGTGTTGCAACTGTCCACTTCTGGGTGATCCCTGCATATCATGCAGAATCATCTGTAAACCAGGCCTGAGTTTTCTCTTTCTCAATCAACTGACTATAAGGACTCCCTAAGAGGCCATAGCTCTCGTCTGGGAAAGAGAAGGTAATGTGGTAGGAGTGAGGGCTGTGGCATTTAGGCTATTTCCTTATGTAATTTATTTGTGCCTCAGGACCTGCTCAAGCCCTATCTTTTATATACAATTCCCATTTTATGATGGAGTGCTGCTTTGCACACCCAACTTTATGGCTTGGTGGGTCAGACAACATCCAACTCATGATAGGCAACTTGGGTCTTGTGGTAACTAGGTGGCCTATGGTTAAGCATTCAGTCTCTACTGAGGCTCAGTAGCAGGCTAAAAGCTGTTTCTCAAGAGGAGAGTAATTATCTGCAGCAGATGGTAAGGCTTTGCTCCAAAATTCTAATGGTCTGCATTATGATCTTCCAATAGGGGCCTGACAAAGACTCCAGATAGCATCCCTATTTGCTACTGACACTTCCAGCACCATTGGATCTGCTGGATCCTATGGCCCAAGTGGTACAGCAGCTTGCACAGCAGCCTGGACATGTCACAGAGCCTCTTCTTTTTCTGATTCCCACTCAAAACTAGCAGCTTTTCTGGTCTAGTAAATGGGTTGGAGCAGCACATCCAAATGAGGAATATGTTGTCTCCAAAATCCAAAGAGGCCAACTAGGAGATGTGCCTCTTTTTTTGGTCATAGGTGGGGGCAAATGCAACAGCTTTTCCTTCACCCTAGAAGGGATATCTCAATATGCCCCATACCACCGGCCACATAGAAATTTCACTGATATGGAAGGATTCTGTATTTTTGTTGGAATTATCACCCATCCCCTGATATGCAAATGCCTTGCCAATATAATTCTAGAGGAGTTGCTACTTCTTGCTCACTAGGTCCAATCAACATGATCTCATCAATATAATGGACTAGTGTGATAACTTGTGGAAGGGAGAAACGATCAAGATCCCCAGGGACAAGATTGTGACATAGGACTGGAGAGTTGATATACTTCTGAGGTAGGACTGTAAAGGTATACTGTTGGTCTTGCCAGTTGAATGCAACAGAAATTGAGAAAAAAAGCATTTGCCAATCAATAGCTGCATACCAGGTACCAGGGAATGTGTTGATTTGCTCAAGCAATGATACCACGTTGGAAAAGCAGCTATAAGTGCAGTCACCACCTGGTTAAGTTTACAATAATCCACTGTCATCCTCCAAGACCCATTTGTTCTCTGCACAGGTCAAATAGGAGAGGTGAATGTGGATGTATTGGAAATCACCACCCCTGCCTCCCTCAAGTCCTTAAGAGTGGCACTAATCTCTGCAATTCCTCCAAGGATCCAGTATTGCTTCTGACTATTTTGCTAGGTAGGGTCAGTTCTAGTGGCTTCCATTTTGTCTCTCCTACCATAATAGCTCTCACTCTATGAGTCAGGAAACCAATGTGGGGATTCTGTCAGTTGCTGAGTGTCAATTCCAGTTATGCATTCTAGAACTGGGGAAATAACCACAGAATGGGGCCAGGCACGCACTAGACCCACTGTGGAATGGATTTGAGCTATAACTCCATCGATCACCTGACCTCCGTAAGCCCCTACTCTGACTGGTGGGCCAGAGTAACATTTTGGGTCTCCTGGAATTAGTGTCACTTCTGAGCCAACGTCTAATAATCCCCAAAATATCTGATCATTTCCTTTTCCACAATGCACAGACACCCTGGTAAAAGGCTGTAGGTCTCCTTGGGGAAGGCTGGGAGGAAGGTTAAGAGTGTAAATTTTGGGGCAATTTAACAGGTCCTTCCCCAAGGGTACCTGGCCTTCCCCTCATACAAGGACCTCTGGGTCTGTAAACTGTCTCAAATCTGGGAACTGATTAGGGGGCTGTGACTCTCTGATTTTGCATTTCAAGTCCGACTTCCATTCATTTGACCTAAAATTCTTTTGCTTATACAGCTCAAACAAGAAATTAGTAGATTGCCCATCTATTTTACTTCTAGGTACCCCATGGTCTACTATCAATGCCATAAGTCTCTGCAAATCAGATTATTTTGCCATGCCCACCCTATCTACAGCAATTAACTGTTGTCATATGGATCCTGCCAACTCAGGATCCAATCATCCACATTGTGTTTAAGGATTTCAGCTCAGTGATAGCAGTTTCCACAGTAATATCTGATGTACAGAGAAGGGCAACTACAAGACCCTTCAAGGATGATAGGGCTAGTCTTACAAATTAATTCCTCAAAGTCCTGGTGAAAATATGTCTGCTGGATATTCTTGGGATCTGTGAGCAGATCTTCCATGCTAAAACTACTCTAACTTTCCAATCTCTAAGCCTTTAGATCCCGTCATCTACATTATACCAAGGCAGTTCTGCATTTTGACCTTAGGTAATGTCAGTCACCTTTTGATCCATGTTTCAGCTAACCATTCAAACAAACTGTTAATGCCCTTTATAACTCCTTGAGCTACAACACTGAATGCAGAATCTTTGCTTAGTGGAACCATATCAGTAAATTGAGCTCGATCCAACTTTATATTCCTTCCTCCATTATCCCACACCCTTAATATCTGTTTCCATATATATTTCCCTAATTTCTGTCTCTATAGATTAGAAAACTCATGCAGTTCTTTTGGAGTGTAGTGTACTTCCTCATGGATCATACTTTGTACCTCACCTTTTGGGGCCTGTTGGGACTTTAGTGTGGTTGTAGGTCTTGAAGAAAAGGGGGGTGGTAGGCGTAGGTCATGAAAAGAATTAGAAGTGTCTTTCAAGCCAATTACCTCAGGGCATTCTGTTGTAGTTTCATCTGATGAAACAGGATTAATCACTCCAAACAGAGGAATGAGGCCTATTTCCTCAGGGGAGGTGGTTACAGATTTAGCAGGCACTGAAGGGTTAATCTCTGTAGGTGGAGATTGGATAGCTGACTCCTCCAGACAGACTGGAGGCCAGAAGCTGTTTTCTCAAGGTAGGCTGGAGGTCAGGAAGCTCTTTCCTCAGGGCAGGCTGGAGGTAAGGCAGCTGTTTCCTCAGACAGACCATTAAATGTCTATCTAGCAAAGACTCAGCAGAATCAAAAGATTCTATGTCCCCATCGCCATCATTATCAAACCATATGTCCCCATCCCAAGTTTCAGGATCCCATCCTTTTGCAACCAAAGCCTTTACTTTAACAGCAGACACCCTGCAAGGTTGAGATTTTACTTTATGTATAAATATACCACTCACCCAATGAGGTTCTGTGTTTGGTTTGCAGAGATCACAAGTCTGTGACCATAAGAAATAAGAGTTTCTTTCAGGGCACTCAAGGAAACTTTTACACTTTTCATACTGTGCTTTAGTTTGAAATTTGAAGCCTTCAGCTCATCCCTTTCCCTCATAACTGTATCCAGTGTACCCAGGCAACATTTTTATACCACTTAACTCCACAAATCTGTGTTAAGGTGTCAAGAACAATCTTACCCAGAGCTTTGCCTCATATAAGCATACAACTAGCAGAATCAAATGGTGATATTTTGCGTATCTTTATTGCCAAATCATGCCATGGACTGTCAGCACCATCTTGATTATTGGAAACAGAGTCATTAGTGCCTGAGTCTAATCAGAGTAGAAAACCATTGTAAAAACCCATTGTTAAGATTCTGTTTCTCAAGAACCACTCCCAGTACTAAGCTGTATTAGTCAGAGTTCTTTAGAGAATCAGAATCAACAGGAGATATCTGTAAATATGAGATTTATAAAGGTGTCTCATACACTGTGAGAATACAAAAGTCCAAACTCCATAGGCCAGGCTGCGAAGCTGGTAACTCCGATAAAGGGTCTTGATGAACTCCACAAGAGAGGCTCACTGGCTGAAGAAGCAGTGAAAATTTTCTCTTTTCCCCTGAAAGTCTCCAATGAATTGGATCAAATCCAATGATTTGGATTATCTCATTTACAGGAAACACACCCTTAGTTGATGTAGATGTGTAACAACCACAGCTGCAAACAACTGACTGATAATTAAAAAAAATTAATTTTTTTATCAACCAGCCACGAAATATCCTGCAGTAATGGTTAGGCCAGTGCTTGCCTGACCAGACAACTGAGCATCATCACTCAGCCAAGTTGATCCCATAACCTAACCATCACATTCATCTATAAAATGAATATAAAGTACTTAGCACAGTAAGTGCTCAATACATAAATATCATCATTATACTTCATGTAGGAAGTAGGATCAAGAGACGTATCTTGAAGGAAACATACAATATGACTTCATGGAGAGGTGGGAAGAGAGCATATCATATATAAAATATTATATATATGAATGTTCAGTAGTATTGGAAACTAAGTAAGTGCTCATCATATTTTGGAGTGTGTGTGTATGTGTGCATGCATATGTGTAAGGTTTTAAAAAGGAAAAAATATAAATAGATCCCTGATGATACATGTTATTTTACTCAAAAAGTCACAGAAAACACAAACCATAATTAGGAAGCCATTTTTTGTGTATGCTTTATGGCAGGGGTCACATTTCATTCTTTTTCTATGTGAATATCCCCTCATTACAGAACCATTTGCTGAATTTTTGTTTGTTTGGTTTTTCATTTGTTTGAGAAGTACATGGGCCAGGAATCAAATCCGGATCTCCTGCATGGTAATCAAGAATTCTACCACTGAACTACCCTTGCACCCAAACAAACCATAATTAGAAGTAATTTCAAATGAAAAAAGCCACAGTGTTCAATCACCAAATAAATGCAAATTTTAACAACAAATTCTATTTTTTCTTAACATATTATATGTGCCAATTTGAAAGTATTATGTACCCCTGAAAAGTCATGTTTTAATCCTGACCCTATCTTGTGGGGGCAGCCATTTCTTTCAATCCTGATTCAATATTGTAGGTGGGAACTTTTGATTAGATTATCTTCATAGAGATGTGGCATGCCTAGTTGTGGGTGTGATCCTTTGATTAGATGGAGATGTGATTCCACCGATTCCAGTTGGTCTTGATTAGCTTACTGGAATCCTTTTAAAGAGGAAATATATTGGAGAGAGCCAGAAATGACAGAAACCTCAGAGCTGACAGAGACCAGAGCTGACACAGATGCCGATACTTGGAGAACAGAGACACGGATATTTGGATATACTTACAGCGGAGCAGACATCGCCACGAGATGTTAAGTAACCAGAACCTGGACAGAGTCAAGGTAAGCCAAGAGATGAAAGCCAGCACTGGAGAAGCAAAGTGAGGAACTCCCACAGGAACAGAGGCTGAGAACAATAGAGTCCAGAAGCAAGGGACCAGCAGATACCAGCCACGTGACTACCCAGCTGACAGGTGTTCCTGACCTTTCTTGAATTAAAGTATCTTCCCTTAGATGCCTTAGTTTGAACAATTTTATAGGCTTATAACTGTAAAATTGTAACTTATTAAATTTCCTTTATAAAAGCCATTCCAATTCAGGCATATTGCATTCCAGCAGCTTACAAACTAACACATCATATTAGTAAAGATTTTATGAGAAGAAAAAAAAAGATTTTATAATGAGTTTTATAAGATCCTGTCCTCGACTACAAATGCAAAGTCCCAATCTCCCACAAAGCCCTCACCAAATATCCATGGAGGTCTCCAGGTTATGCCTCATACATGTTCATGAGGAAACCCTATCCAGATACTACATAAATCCCTGTTTATTATTTTTTTACCCTAGCCTGTCCTCTGGCAATGTTGACTTTTAAGAACCTGGTACCTTAGAAGCTGCATGAAAGTACTCATTGTTAACACTAAGATTCACCAATGATCCCCTTGACTGGACACTGCCTTCTTCTTCTAGGCATGAGGGCCACTGACAAACTGAAATCTTTGAGGGGCAAAAGCAGACCCACGTCCTCAAGAAACCAAAGGCAGGAGAATGTCCTTATCCTCCTTCAGTGTTATACTTGTCCATATGGCTACCAAAGGCAATACTGCTATGAAAGAAACTATTTTAGTTTCAACTTGAGTCTACTGACTGCACCTCTATATTAGATACATATTAAGATCCAGAGGTGAGAATTCTCTCTGAAACAAATTCAAGGGCTTAGTGAAACACCACTAAGATGTTTGGGGTATGGGGACCTCACTTCTATGGTTTCTCAGATCATTAGACCTTCCCAGAATACTACCCTTAGAGAACTGTTTCTCCAAGTGGTTCCCACCAATCACAGGGTTGGCCAACAGTTCATCAACTTGGCTAGAATAGTTCAGTAATTTCAGGGGAGGAAACAATGAAACATCCTTATTTATATTATTTTGGAGATTTGTTAATAAAGGATTATTATTTCCAAAGAGATCTCATAACATTTCTAGTTAATGATTTCATTTTTCAATCTTGCTCATGCTCTACAATGACTATGTTGGCCTGTTCTGAGGAGTAACATTCAATTAATAGATAGTGTTTGTTTTTTTCTTGGCTAAAGTATTTTATATCACTTTCATGTTACTGTTTATATGTGCTAAATTTGCATTTTTACTTTAACTATGGTATTATACTATGCCCTAGTTCAAAAACTGGACCCAGGTCTTAAATATGGTTCACTGAAGTATAAAAGTCATGATGTAACATGACTTTTAAAGTAACAGAGATACTACATATCAAAATAAAGTTATAAATTGTGAAAAGGAAGCTAGTGTAAATATTGAATATGAGTTCATACTGCTATATGTATATCTCTGAATGTGATGATTTTTCCCCAACAGCCAAAAAAGAAAATTACTTATTAAAAAATACCACCATTGCTGTGGGGGGAGATGCAGGGGTAGTTCAGTGGTAAAATTCTCCCCCGTCATGCAGAAGACCCAGGTTCAATTCCCGGCCCATGCAATTCCCAAAAACAAACAAGCAAGCAAAGCAAAGAAAGAAAAAACAAACAAACAAGAATTCAACAAATGGTGCTGCAATAACAGGATACTCACATGGAAAAAGAATGGTATGTGACCATGGGCATAGCACACACACACACAAAATACCACCACTGATGTCTAGAAAGTTGATTCTAATGGGTGGAAATCCATTTATCTCCAGTACTCAGAGCTAAAGTATTATGAAACTTCTCAAATACAAAGCCACTTGATGCATGTTTTATGTTTAAACAAAACCCAGTGACCTAATTTCTTGAAGACATTAATTGATTCTATAATCATTGAAGAAGATAATGAACCTAAAGAGGCATGTCTCAAATTTGTTCTCCTCATGGCAAAAATAAATCAATCATATATTTCTAAAAAGCTTATAAAACCAGGCCATTTTAGGGGGAAAAAATGCTTTAAGAGAAAACAGATCTATTTGGGAAATTCCTTTGTCAGATGAGACTGTTGGAAGTAACACTGTCAACATACCTGTGTGCAAGCAATGACAAGTCCAAGTGCACAGTACCTGAAATTTTGCTTAAGAGTTTGATGAAACATACTGATACAAAAAGCATAATTTGCTTCTTGAAATGGAAAGTATCTATATCATGTGTTTGCAACTTTTTGTTATATTTATTACTGAAAACCATACACATAGCACAACATTTTGTTAATTAGCAATTAATCAGAAAGGTATTTTGAAATCAGTGTTGATAGAGTGGTCCTGTTATGTATGAACTTGAGCGAGTCATTCAACCTATTTACCTCAATTTCCAAACCTGTGAACCGAGAAGGATTGTTAAGTTTCACGATCACTAAGTTTCTTTATAAATCTCCCAAGTAATTCTAGTTCCTTAGCCCCTGAATTGGCTAGTCCTGGTCTAGAAGCAGGTTGTTGGACCTTAAGTCCTGTAACTTCATGCTGTTCAGGAAAGTGGTGCTATAAAATAATTAAGAACAATGGATCCACAGTAAACTAAACCTAGTTTAGCCTCTGTATGTCTCAGTTTCCTTACATGTTCAATGAATATAAATAAGACCACTTACTTACTACAAAATGTTAGCATGAAAAAAAAATCATATAGCAGAGTTCTTAATGTGTAGAAAACACGCATTAAATGTAACCTCTTAGGACTGTTTTGTGTTAGTATTTTATTATTACCACTTCCCTTCTAATCAAGATCAGTTGGCAGAGAGAACTGCTTGTGGAAAGAAACAAATTTAGGAGAAGACAAGTAAAACTTTAATTATATATAGAAGAACATCTTAGAGAAAAAAACTGGTCAGGTTGTGGCCTGTTTTCAAATGAATAAACTGAGGCAATGAGCTGTGGATCTGCAGACCAAAGACTACCCAGTGAGGCAGTAATGGAACCTGAAATCAAGCACAGAACATGGGGTTCCTGAGGATAGCTATCTAAGGTGCTCAAATCTCATTGTGTCTTATGAAGTTTCTTTACAAGAGAGTGTACGACTTACTCTAATCTAATATCAACTCGAGGGTCATCCACCCAAGAAAGGTGCACGTGTATGCCTACTAAGTGCAGAGGATGTTGAAATGAAACAAATGTTAAGAATATGACAATAAGTGATGAGAAACTTTCTTCGCAGAGTGCATATAAATATGATGAGTCTTAACCCCTCCATCCCACTACAAAGGCAGAAATCACAGAGAGGTGCTATATAGGATGATCTACTTGGTCACAAATGGAAGTTCTGTAGCAATCACTGACCACATGCAGACCCACTGAAGCTAAAAAAAATGTGCTTTTCTTCATCTTCACTTACCTCCAAGGTACATAGTAGGTGATCTATAAATACTAATTAGATTAAGTCCTTACTCACTCTCCTTTCTCCCACAATTGAGTTCCTAAATTTGTTACTTATTACCAAATATACTTTAAAATAGAGTGTACATAATTTTCTTGTTAGTTATTTCCTCTGCATTAATCCCTCTGTGGAGATAATCACCCCTCTCCCATTTCTAATCCATGCAGTTTGAACGGTGATGGCTCCATAATCCAAGGTCAGAGGGGGAGTATGTGAGGAAGGACTAGATAATCAGACTCAGTAATTGGCTCAGAAGCGGACAAGTGGATCAAAATGAGAAGCCAATGAGAAACAAGAAGGCTTTTCTTGAGCTACAGAGAAAGAGATAAGGATTCTATTACATTGGACTTAAAACTTAGAGAATATGAGCCTTAGATGCCTGCCACCCAAAGCCTGTGAATAAAGACAAAACAATGGAACACAGAACCAAGAAAAGGTTTAAAAAAAAAAAAAATCACATTCTGATGAAGCTGGCCCCTGAATCCATGAGTGGTCAAAGTCAACCCTACACTCCTGGACTATTTAGTTATGTGAGCCAATAAATCACTTTTTAAAGAAGACAATTTTAGTTTGTTTATTTGTGTATTTGTCACTTGGACTTGGCCAGCAAGAATTGAGAGAGAGAGTTTACAAAACTCAAGGGAAGAAAATTGTCAAAAGAAATTATATGAAAGAATTTACCAGAGGTAAAAGATAGGCATTTTTAAATAGAAAGGACCTATCAAATCCACAGCACAATGAAACAGACCCTTACCTAGACATCTCATCATACATTTTTGATATGATAAAGAAAAAGAGATCATAAAAGACTTTAGGGTGGAAAAAAAAAAAAAGAGCAGATCACCTGCAAAGGAATTAGAATCATACTGGCACTAAATTTTTCCTCAGCAAGAAGACAGTGGGAAAATGGCTTCAATGGTCTAGGAAAAGGTATTTTAAACATGGAATTCTCTACCCAGGTAAAATATCAGTTAAGCTGAAGGCAGAATGAAAATGTTTTCAGGTGTTCAAAACTCAGAATTTATTTTTAATTACACTTTTACAGGAATGCTATTGAGGATGTTTCCCAGCAAACAAAAGAATAAACCAAGAGCAAGGAAGATATGCACTCCAAAATACGAAGCAATAGGAAAGTCGTAGAATGGCAACAGTGCAGCATGTGAAGAGCACGAGTCAGAGGACAGAGGGCTCAAGGAGGAAGCTATCCGGGGGAGAAATGGAAGGAAAGTATTCAATAGAGGGCCTATCAAGTTTTTGAAAATAAAATATTTTCAGGATTAATAAAAGTCGATAGTGTCAGAAAAAGAAAGGAATTACAGACTATAGGAAAATCCCAAAGTTCATAAGAGAGAATATATAATCATAGTACAAAATTGGGTTTTGCAATAAACAGTTAAAATGATCTCCAGTTCTTAGATTTAACCCATGAAATAATCACAGAAAACATTCATGGCTTTAGAACAGATGCAAACATTATCGATATTCATGTCAATGTCAGTGTTGACAATCCAAATTTCAGATGATGGAAGATGAAGGTAGAAAGAAGCAAGGAGAAGTGAATGAAAGGGTAGGGATACAAATGTCTCTATCTTGCAAGATGGAGAGTCAAGAAATACTGTCTATAGTTGAACAAGAAATAGTATTTAAGTTTATTACTTAAAGTTTCAAAGAAAACTGATAAAAGAAATAGAGTAGTGATATAATCTAAATTAAAAGGTTGAGGAAATTGGGGTGTAGGGTGGTAAAATCTTAATAGATTAATGGCAGAAAATCAATAACTAATATCTAAAATTGATCAAACAAAAGAGAGGTAAGGGCAATAACACCAAAAGAGTTAGTAAATATATTTTAAATGGTTGTCCTATGGAAAAAGACAGAGTTAGAAAAGGATGGGGCAAGATTGCTTTTTATTATGAGTTCTGTACTATTTGCCTTGTTAACCTGTATAAGTGATTTTATAAATTTATTTTTTATTTTTTAAAGGTTATTAAAGTTTCCACTGGAACCACTACCACATTCCTTCTAGGCCCTGCAAAATTTATTTTATACCCTTACTTCATGCACAAATCCTAATTCTCATAGACAGCTGCCAGATCCCAGAGCCGAAAAGTCCTTATCCTTAGGCACAACTTCCTGTCTTTCAACCATCTTGTTGTGAACACTGAAAAGCAATGGAGTTTCCATAATCTTCCATGGATCAAGAGCCTTTAATAGTATTCAGTATAAATGCCATCTTTCATCTGAGTACTGTAGCACATTTTACAACATAATTTTACCACATTCTTCTGCGGAAAGTAGGAGGCAGGTTCTATGAACCCCATTATACATATGGGAAAACTGAAGCAAAGAGCACTCATAACCAACCTTATAAGTTGGTTCTATCACTCAGACTTAAGGGAACAACTGTTGAGTCTCAGGGTACTTGCAAGGGATTCTGGGAAACTCAGCCTGGTTTTTCAAAGTCCTGTAAAGGATCCTTTATGAAAACACTTGTGAAGGGGCTTAATTATAGGCTTTATCTTTTTCCCTCTTTCATCTGAATGATCTGGCACCAAGGAAGAGTGGTACCATGGGCACAGAGGAGTAGGTCACAGAAAGTGCATGAGGATGGGGAAAACCAAGAAAGAAAGGCTTCATTAATTGTGGGCAGAGTTTCATTCATTCACCAAGTAGATCAGAAGGTATTTGTAAAGTCCCCTGTTAGGTTTTCTCTCCCATGTTTGATGCCAGGGAAGATTTAAGAGAGGAGAATAAAATTAGTATCCATCTTATCAGTAGCTTATAATTGATTTGATTTCATAAAGAATATACCCAATGGACAGGATGAAAACTAGTACTGCACTGGGAGGTATAAACAGTAAATGCAATAATATTTTAGGGAAATGTAAGGTGAGCAAGGACTTGAAGTCATTTTTTTCACCCACCAAAGAGTAGGAGCGATATTAGAGGCTGAAGATGTAATACCCAGTCTCAGCTCTCATGGATTCTTTTCTTTTTACCGTACTCCTTACCCCTCCCTTTCATTGATCACTAGCACTTCAATCTACTAAATTTATTTTAACATTTGTTCCATTATTTATTTATTTTTAATCCATATGTTTTACTCATCTGTCCATAAGGTAGATAAAAGAAGCATCAGATACAAGGTTTTCACAATCACACAGTCACATTGCGAAAGCTATATCATTATACAATCGTCTTCATGAAACATCTCATGGATTCTTAGCCTATCAAGGGAGAAAAATTGTCAGGGGGGCATGTGGTGGACAGTGTGGTCAGGGAGGGTTCATCTATAAATGGAAACCTACATAAAGAGAAGACATTATACCATTTCCCACAATTGCTTCTAACACCACAAAGTTACATCTTGAACATGACAGGGAACACCAAAGTCTAGTCAAAGGAAAGTCAACCAATGGAAGTCCAGCCAAGCTAGCCCATGAAGCTGCCAAATTACCCTTCAGGACTCCCATGCCTATTATGAGGGAGCAAAAGGCCACTTAGCACTGAATGTCACCAAGAAAGGAGTGTATTGCTGTGGTAGTTAGATTCAGTTGTCAACTTGGCCAGGTGAGCATACCTAGTTTTGTGGCTGCAGACATGAGCCAAATGGTACGTGAACCTCATCTGTTGCTGATTTACATCTGCAGTCGGCTGGGAGGCGTGCCTGCTGCAATGAAGGACGTTTGACTTAATTGGCTGGTGCTTAATTGAGAGACCACAATGTAGCACAGCCTAAGCAGCTCAGCATTCCTCATCTCAGCACTCGTAGCTCATCCCAGGCCTTTGGAGATGCAGAAAGAAGTCACCCTGGGGAGAGTTGTTGGAACCCAGGGGCCTGGAGAGAAGGCCAGCAGAGACCATCCTGTGCCTTGCACGTAAGAAAGAACCTCAGTGGAAAGTTAGCTGCCTTTCCTCTGAAGAACAAAAATAAATCCCCTTTTATTAAAAGTCAATCCAGCTCTAGTGTGTTGCATTCCAGCAGCTAGCAAACTAGGACAGCTGCTTTCTCAGCTTTGCTTCATTTTCGTGAAACAGAGTTAGGACAGTAACTCATTTTGCCAGATGGGTAAACAGGGATGAAAGCTCACTGCCCTGCCTGCCACCAGGACTCTGGTACAGATGGAAGGAAATCATGTGGGTTAATGCATGTCATCAGCTACGACTCATCTCAAAGGAAATGGGCCTCTAGTCTCTCTTTTTCTGGAATAAGAACAATAGATGGTACATGACAAAGTGTAACATGGTGGTTTCTGTGTACTGGGCCAGTCCTAAAAGCCATTTACTTCCCCAACTCTTCAGTGCCCTCCATATACTGGTCCATTCTGCCCACTCATTTAAGTGTAAAAATTTAAACTCAAGAACACTCTGTCCTCATCACTTGAGACAAGACTGACTAAATAAAATTAAGCATGTCCCCAGTCTATGCACAGTGCTTGCTGAATGCTGGAGTCCTGTCACCAGCCACTGACAGATCCAGGTCAGGGTTGTGTCTGGGGTGGCTCAGTTCCTCAGGATCCCCTCTTCTCTCTAATGCAAAGGGCATCCTAATTCTCTGGTGTCCCTAGGCACAGCTGCAGTACACAAGCCTCTCTGTTCTCCTACAACATGATTGATAATATTAACACTAAGAAGTTACTATTAATAAATATTTTATTAGTTATAACTATTATCAAAATCATCATAAATATAAGCATCACTAATGGTGGTAAATTGTAACTATTTGTTTTATAAGAACCCTTTTAGGGTTAATAGACTTGTCCATGAGCCCTCAGGAAACAGAAATGTAGCTTAATTGGTAAAATTAAAAACCGAATAAGAGAATCTATGCTTTGCTGCTCTTTTCCTTTAGTTCCCATCTTCCCAGGGTTTCATGCTCTCACAAGGTCAAGGCTCCCTCTAATGGACATATTCTGTTACAAAGGAGTTCCTCAAGTTCACCTGGAAGTTTGATCTGATCCATCCCCTAAACAGGACCATACAGCACAAACAGTGAAACCTAATGTATACTATAGTTATGGGCTATAGTTAATAGTACAATATAAAAAATGCTTTCATCAATTGCAACAAAGGTACCACACTAATGCAAGGTGTTCTAATAATAGGGTGATGTACGGGAATTCTGTATTTTGTGAATGATTTTTCCATAAACCTATAACTTCTCTAATAAAAAACCAGTTCTTGTGCCTTTTTCTCCTTACTAATCTTTGTTTTCTTTCTTTTAAATATAGTTGAGTTCTTATTGTACTTAAATTTTATATTCTGCTTTTTTTCATTTAGTATTATATCTTCCGAATGTTATATGTATTTAAAACTCTGTTCCCCCTTCTAGATATATACCAAAAGAATTGAAAGCAAGTACTTGGATAGACATCTGAACACCAATGTTCACTGCAGCATTATTAACATTAGCAAAAAGTTGGAGGTGACCCAACTGTCCATCGACAGATGAACGGATTAACAAAATGTGGTATATACATATAAGGGAATATTATTCAGCCATAAAAGAAATGGAGTTCTGATACATACTACCACATGGATGAACCATTAAGACATCATGCTGAGCAAAATAAGCCAGACACAAAAGGACCAATAGTATATGATCTCACTTACAAGAAACAACTAGAATATGCAAATTCTTAGGGACAGAAATTGATTACAGGGTGTAGGGTAAGGGGAATTGGGGAAATGAGGAGTTAATACATAACAGGTACAGAATTTCTGTTTGGGGTGATGGTAAAGTTTTGGTAATAGATGGTGGTGGTGGCAAAACATTGTGAATGTAATTAACAGCACTGAACTGTATACTTCAAAGTGATTAAAATGGAAAATTGTATGTTATATATATGTCACCTCAATAAATTTTTTTTAAACCAAAGAACTCAAATTGAATTAAACACACACACACGAAAGCTCTCTCAGTGACTTCATTAGGGAGGCTGAGATGATGAGCCTTCATATTTGATCAAGAATAGCAACAAAATTACAAATGGATATTAAACATATCACACAGAGTCATGGGATCCCAGAAGTGAGAGATGACTTCAAGTTCATCTCATTCAACTGCACACCAGATCTTCAGTTCCTTCTACTGCACTCTGTCCTGAGAGCACACTAGTCCCCCTCAGCCTGGCTCAGCAGTGAGTCTGCAATGAAAGTTAGCAAGGGCATGAGGGCAAAATAGGAGAGGGTGGGCCCATCCATTCTTTTGTAAAAGCAACACTTACATTATACATATTGTTACTTTATTTAATTAATTATCCAGTTTATTAGAAAGCAGATGAATTATACATGCATAATTTATACTTAAAAATCCAAAACAGTAATAATAAAATCACTCTGAAATTATTTTAAATATTGCATCTTTGGTGTCAATTCTGAAAATTACCAAACAGGACTGCTGTTTAAACATGAGGGATTGTACGTGTTTATCTCTGCTCCCTCCTGAAGACTCTTTCCAAAAACACAGTAAAGTAATTTAAAGGAACAAAAGCATGGGAGATGAGATCACAGAATAAAAAGATGTCAGTGTATTTTGGGAAGATGGAAAGCAAATAGATGTGCTCTGTCTTAGTTTGCTAGGCTGTTATGACAAACACCACACAATGGTAAATTAGACAACAGGAATTTATTGCCTCATGGTTTTGGAGTTTGAAAGGCTTGCTTCCTCCAAGGGTCAGTAGTGCTCCTGCAGGCTGCCACTCCTTGTAGTTACTCAGCTCTCCCGTGACATGGTGATGTCCTTCTTTTCTCTTCCAGTTTCCCACTGACTTCCAGCTCCTGGCTTCCTCCTGTGGCTTCCTCCAAATAAGGCTTCCAGTAATCTGATTAAGACCCACCCTCATTCAATTGTACCACACCTTAACTAAAAATAACATCTCCAAGAGATCCTATCTACAATGAGTTCACACCCACAGGAATACAAATTAAGAATCTGTCTAGTCTCTTTTCCTGTTGTAATCATGGAGGGTGTCAGCAAGAAGAAGGTTCCAGTGGTGCCAAAAACCCGTAAAAAAAAAAAAAAGCTTAAGAATTCTGCTGAACTGAAGATCAAGGGCTTTAGAAAGAAGTCTGCCCAAAAGATGCTTCAAAAGGCAAGGAGAGGGGTTCAGCAGGCAGAGTTCTTGCCTGCCATGCCAGAGACACAGATTTG